>JACCID010000351.1:0-100745 GCA_018906775.1 Sycophila sp. Sp_5
TGTTGATGTCTGTAATGGTGCAAATGATATCTGATGATCCTTTGCTCCTCAATAACATTGTTTTCTCTGATGAAGCCACGTTTGAGTTAAGCGGAACAGTGAACAGACATAATTGTCGATACTGGAGTAACATCAATCCACATTGGATGAGAGCGGACCACACGCAACATCCTGAAAAAGTAAATGTTTGGGCTGGCATATTTAATGGAAGAGTACTTGGCCCTTTCTTTATTGAAGGTAATTTAAATGCTGCAATGTATGAAAACATGCTTCGAGACCAAATTATACCTGCTATACGGAATTTAACGGGTGGAAATCTGGACGAAATTTACTTCCAACAGGATGGTGCTCCTGCACACTACGGTATTCATGTTCGCCGACATTTAGATGCAACATTTCATGATAGATGGATTGGGCGGAGAGGTACAATTGAATGGCCACCTCGGTCCCCAGACCTAACGCCTCTTGATTACTTCCTTTGGGGATACTTGAAGGATAAAGTTTATGTTATAAAACCACGTGACTTGGATGAATTACGCCAAGAATCACTGATGAAATAGACTTGATACCTCAGCAAATCTTGCGAAATGTTGTTGCAGCCTTTTACAATCGGTTAGCACATTGCCAAACTGTTAATGGGCAACAATTTGAACAGTTGTTGTAAAAAGTTCCTGTCAACGACATTTTAAAAAAATTCAGTTTGGGCGAATAGTCCACTGTCTTGATTTAGTTAGCTGGGCCGCCGATAGTCCTGCCTTAGCTGACTGGGCCGCTAGTGTTCTTGTCTTAGTAGGCTGGGCCGCCGATGGTCTTGCCTTAGTTGGCTGGATCACCCATGATGTTACCTTAATTAGTTGTACCTCCCGTGCCTGAGCAATAAGGCTCATTTTGATTAGACATTTTTTTATTTATCATTTTCTCCCCCGAGGTATGTAGTTGTTGGGCCTAAGGCTTATTTTGATTAGACATTTTTTTATTTATCATTTTCCCCCCCCGAGGTATGTAGTTGTTGGGCCTAAGGCTTATTTTGATTAGACATTTTTTTATTTATCATTTTCCCCCCCGAGGTATGTAGTTGTTGGGCCTAAGGCTTATTTTGATTAGACATTTTTTTATTTATCATTTTCTCGCCCGAGTTATGTGGTTGTCTGGCCTAAGGCTTATTTTACGCCAGTGTCAATTACACCTTCTACAATCCTAATGCAGAATTTAGCGCTGGTGCAAAATGGAGAATTACAACTAGGAGGCTTAATTTGGAAAACTAAAGTTAACCTTCAAATGACCTTGAAAATCAAGGGCAATGTCAATTTAACGCCACCATAAAGTTTGTCTTGCAAAATCAAATTACTTTAGTAGTGGTCAGATACGCTCAAAGTTCTTAATAATCGGGATTTCTTGGCTTTCTGCTACTAAATAATCATTTAACCACTAAATGACCTCTGTGGGTCATTTTGAGCCATAACGTGGATACATATCCAGATGTAAAATTTGTGCTCTTTCAGAATCTGAAATAACAAATAGGGGTCCCTATTTAAAAAACTGAAGATGACCTTTAAATGACCTTGAAAATGATAACCATAACAAATCCAAGGTCATCATTTAGTTCAACCTTCAAAACTAACAACTTTTGTATTTAACATTTTTTCCAAAATGCTTACTTTAGTTATAAGTGGGGGGTCCGGAACATTTCGAACACCCTGTATATGTTCGATGCCGGCCTGAACATTTGCTGGTTGGGGCGGCCATCGAAAAAAAAAGCAGAATAAACATACTATTTGGAAATTAAACATTTAATAAAAAACGTAATTGAATGTTTTAAAACAGAAAATTTATTTTAATTTCTTACAATTTTTTTTTATAATTTCACAACAAAAATTTTTAACAAAATTGCCTTTAAATGTAGAATTTTCAGATTTAATGCAAATTTTTTTAACCAATTTACTGTATTTGTATTTATTTCTGCATTTTCAATAACGTTCAATATAATGTTCTAATTTAAGTGTGCGGTTGATTAGCATTCTTTTCGATAATTAAAAAAGCTAGCATTCTAGACATCTGTAGCAGGCGTATCCCATTCCTGACGCCTCTAGGGAGGCCGTGTGAATAAGCTGCAAGGCAGGTGTCGCGCGTTAAACAAAAAGAATAGAGAGCTAGCCGGCGCGGGTGATCTTGGCGACCCATTTCAGCACGCACTCGAGAAAGCCGGAAGTTCGAATCTCCCGGCGTTTGTAGCGGACGACATCGCACGTGTGCAGCACGCTGCTGCACACAGCCGCACCGAGAAACGCGGACCAGGGGCGACCCCGTTACAAGATTTATTTACATCAGAAAAAGTATTTTTTTTTGTTTAGGTCGTAAAAGCACTTGCTCATTAAAAGAATTAAATATTTATTTTTATGTCCGTCAACAATTAACATTGTATTGTGAAATATAAAGCGAAAAATTTACTACATTTTTTCTGCTTTTGTTAATTTTACATTTTATTTTATCAATTGCATTTAATAATGTTACAAAACTTAATTTGACTTACAGTTATTCTTAATTACTTTATTATAAATAATTCATTTATACGTTAAAATAGTTAATTATAAATTCATAAATTATATTTAAATACAAATTTATACTACATAAATATTTTTGTAAATATTCAATATTATTCGTAAGCTGGAGAATTAATTTACACATTGTTTTGATCTTCATTTTAAAAGGTAAATTGCATAACTATGTTTAATTCGTATATTATTTTTTAATTTTTAGGTATTATTTACAATTGATGAATATTGCACGGCGTGCAGTTTTAAAATGTTATTTATATTGTGCACATGGTTGGATAATGAAATGTATATTTTTGCATAAACACGCATATGAATATTATTAATTTTACTAAAACTATGTGACGAGGCTGACAAATTTATTACTTTCACAAGCTTTGTTTTCTGTTTTTTTGATTTTCTAACCGGTATAGGTTATGAATACATTAACTATAAAGAATGAAGAGTGAAATGACTATTACGATGTAGACCATTTGTTTAGCTACTACTTCTTTCTTATTAATATAAATTGTCTTCTCACTTAAAATCATATGCTAAAATCTGGTCTGAATTTTGGTTTGTTTAAAGGTAGTGTACCTTCTGAATGTAAAATCAGATCTTTATAAACAGAAACATTTCGGAATAGATTTTAGCATAAGATCTTACGTAAAATTTTTCAGTAGAATAAATACTTGATGTTTGAATAAATATTTTTGGGTGTAATTGTTTTTTAATTGCTTTGTAACCTTTTATTAGATGTAGATAAGTTTTTATAATTCATTAATATCTATTTTAGCTATGGAATCTACTGAGAAAGTCTAAATAACGAATTTAGACTAATTACACATATAGCACTGAATACGTGTGCACAGACACTTAGTCTGTCCCACTCGTACGTATGTATACATTTTCGAAAAAAAAGTTACTGCAGGTGACGATTGACAGATATGGAAAAGAGATACGGAAAATAGATTTTTTTAGATTATTAGTGTGAAAATTAATATAGGTTGTGTATTTAGTATTATTAGTATCGGTCTCACTAGGATAAATAGGAGTTGCAGTCAAAATTAAGGTATAATATTTCAGGAATGAGAGAGCGTTAGGTCCTGAAACTTTACATAGTTCATCGTTGAGGTAAATCAACCAATTTGAGGTAAATCCATCACTCAGATCTGATGGCCTTGCAAAAGACTTGATTCAGAATTTTTCAAGAATACTCTTATCGAGTTCATTCTTAATTATAAATAAGAATTGATCACTGTCATCTGATGAATCGGATAATTATAAACTAAAACACCTGATTCCGAATTTTTAAATAATACTATAATACGTAGCAGATGAATTCATAATGAATCCATAACGAGATCATTACAAACTTTTACCGAGTTTATTATTAGTAAAAAATTAAGAATAGATCACTATTATCTAATTAATAGGACTTTACAAACTAAAATACTTGATTCAGAATTTGTCAAGTATATTATAATTTGTGATATATGAATTCTAAGCGAATTCATAACGAGTTCATTACGAACTCATACAGAGTTCATATTTAAGGGGGCCAGTGATGCATAAAATCTTCATAGCTATTATACCGAAAAGTGTATTTTTTTCAATTTAACCCAGGCTGGCCACCTTAATTAAAAATAAGGATAGTTTATTGTTTGCCAATAAATCGCAATATTCGCACTAATGGAATTCCTTTAAAATTATTCAAAAATATTATAATTCATTAAAGAAGACTTCATGACGACTCTATAACGAGCTCTATTAGGACTCTCTAAGAATGCTATTATAACTTCGTTAATAGTACTTTTGCGATATATCGCGACAAAAAATCGTAAAGAACAGTTTAAGAACTCGTAATGATCGAAATAGCGGACATAAAATGAACTCTTATGGTATATTTTATTTATTCTTTTGAAATTGATTCCGATTACAATGAGGAGTTTATGCTCGGGAACATGAACACAAAAGAACTCTTTCAGAACAGATTTTGTCGTCTGGGTTTAGCAGGTACGCTGTAGGAATTCTTTTAGTATACTGAACAAGCTCTTTACAAGTTCAAGAATACTTTTGGGACTAATTAGGGTTACTTTCAGTAATTGGTATTCCTAAAACTTCAATTTAAAGAGTTCTTTTGGGGTCCCTTTTTAACATATTGATTACATATTCATAAGGAGCTCTTTATAAATTCTTAAGGAATTCTTTTTCAGCTTTTGAAATAATTAATATTTTCATGTTTTACAGTGCGAATTCTTTAAGAGTACTTAACGAATTCATTCTAAGCAAAATAGCAGACATAGTGAGATCTCGTATAAAATATAAAAAGAATACTTTTGTGACTGATTTCAATTACTTTAAAGAACTTCCGCTCTCAATCTTGATTTTAAAAAGAATACATTTGGAACTCTTTTTGCCTTCTGGGGAAGGCATCTTTCCTTTGCTGGCTTACTTTTGTAATGTAATAATATGTACAAAATTTACAATTACTTTTGTAAATTATTGTATATTTTTTACTCTGGTTTAATGATAATAATAATTTTTTTTCTTATAGGACGGAGGAAAAATCTTGAATGAGACCTCAGGGGACCGGTCCCCTGGTGTGTGGGACTCTCCAGCACAGACGGTGATGGCCTACCCACTAAAACCTCGCCCCCCTTTACGCATGCCGGCCTGCTGCTCCCCGCAGCTATCTTCAGGTCGGAGCAGGCAGGAGTGCGTCGAGGAGACCTCCTTCCTGGCTTGGAAACCCCCTCCCCGAAAACAGCCGTGAGGCATTACTTCGGGGAGGGGACCAGGTTGTTTGCCATGGGGCACTCGCCGGAGCAGTTACCCTCTACTCACTAGAGGAGGTCCGCCTTCTTCCGTCGAAGGATGCCCTCTGCAAAGTTGGCTATCCTCCCCCAGTTTTCCTCGGAAGAGAGCATCAGGGGGACGATGCCTTCAGGTGAGACCCCTGCGGCTTCGCCCCCCCAGTTCTGCTCTCTCCGACATCCATCACACACACACACGAAGAAAGGTTGATGAGCATTGTCTTTTGCGGATCCGCAGTATAAGCAACTGGGGTCCGCGGCATTGCCCATCCTATGAGATACGCGCGGAAGTACCCATGACCGGTCAACATCTAGGTGAGGTAATAACTCACCTCCCCATGTTGTCGGCCGGACCATGAGGCCACCTGACTTATTAGTCTGGCGGTCCACCTTCCGCGCGTATCCTGCGCCTACTGGTCCTGCCAGCAGGCAAGAGATTGCTCCCTAGCCCTCTTCTTTGCTTCGGTTTATCCGAGTATTCCCTTCATTTTATGGACGATCTTCAGCTTTTGAGCCAGAAAGTCGACAGGTATTTCCCCAGCGACCACTAGTGAAGCCGCCTCCAAGACCGTGCGATACGAGCATGCTACACAAAGGGCGCATCACCTTTGTACCGCCGCTATGCGCTTTCGGTACATGTCACCTATACTTAGCGACTGCGCTCTGGGGATACGCTTCTTCGTGAGGAGCACGATCTCGGTTTTGGCCTCAGCTAGCTCCAGCCCATGATCGCTCATCCAATAGCAAATTAGACGTATGGTTTGATCGAGTCGTGCCTACGCCAGCATCATATTGCGAGCAATAATAGCAGCCGCCGCGTCATCCGCGTACCCGGCCACCAAGCAGCCTTCCGGCATTTCCAGTCGAAAGATCCCATCGTATGAAGCATTCGATAGATCGGATCTTAAGACGGAGCCCTCCGTCATGTCGTACGTTATGAATCAGTCCTTCAGATAGTCCCTGATGATCCGAATTAGATACGCAGGAACATCGAAGTCCCTCTCCAGTGCCCCCAGCACGTCTGTCCATCTTACCGAGTTGCAGGCGTTTTTGACATCAAGTGTCAACAGGAGACAAACGGGTCGGGAGAAATAATTTCCCCGCTCCATAGACCTGGCCGCCTCCACTACCTGCAGGATGGCGTTGATGGTAGATCTCTCTCCTGAAGCCGTACTGCCTCTCGGACAGATCGCCAGCTGCCATTATCGCCGCCTGGAGGTGGGATCTTAGAAGCTTCTCCAGGAGCTTACGGCAGTGTCCAGCATGCATAGGGGCTATACGCCGACGGAGCATTAACTTCTCCCTTGCCCTTGCTTATCAGCACAAGTCTCGCCTCCTTCCAGCGGGAATAAAATATTTATTTATTGTTGTTTAAATCTGAAGGTCTTGTTACTGTGTTAATCGCCGGACAATATCCATTTTCTAGCAATGTTTGCAAAAATTCCTGATCTATTGATTCATGGCTGAGTACATCAAAACTAAAATCTCCAATAATAATATTGTTTATGTATTTTTTATTTTTTCTTATAAGTGTTTTCATATTTAAAGAATTCAGTTTTGTGTAATTCATGCGATCTATATAGTGCTGATATTACTAGTTTGTTTTTACTATTTAGTGCTATTTTGGTCGTTATTATTCTAAGTTTATTTATTTCTATTATTTCCGTGGTTTCAATTAAATCTTCTCTTATATACATAACAACTTCATCTGATTTATTTATTTTGCTATGGTTATAATATATTTTGTAATCATTGATTCTAAAGAATTCATAGTTTTCCAATTTCCAGGATTCTGTACATATTATGATACAAGGCTTCATTGTTAGTTTATTTATAAATACCAAGAGTTTATTATAATTAGCGTTTAGGCTTCTAATATTTAAACATGATATGATTTCATTATCTGTTGATCAATAACTATTTAAATTTTCAATTTTATTAATTTTTTTTGGTTTAGAAATAAATTATCTTCAACACTTATGTTCATGAATTATTTGAAGTTTTTGGGCTGTTTGTTGATAATTCTATCGATGTTTTTGTGTCTTTTTTCTAATTGTATATACAGACCGTTGTAATCTAGGTTGATCCATTTTACCAAAGTATCTTTAGTATCTTGGTGTAATTGGATAATCAGTAGTTTCTATAAATTTGTTTATTTTATTTTTTACACTTGGCACAATTCACTATCTACTGCACTATGATCAGTTTTCACTATCTTTGCGTTAAATGAACTCAAGTCATGCGAAAAGGTGGATTACCTCCAACTTCACAAGACATTTATTATGTCATACCGTGGACTACGCAAAACCTTCTAAAGATGTAAGTTTTTTTCTGTTTTTTTTTACTGGTCTATTTTAATTGAATTTGATCTAAATTTTTTTTGTCGTAATTAATGCAGTTTCTTATATTTTTTGTAGTATTCTCGAAAGCGCACACATACTGCTAAGAAAGACGCAGACGGATCGAAAAGAAGTAAGACAGACAATCAGGAACATCAGAAAAATACGGAAATTGACAAAAGTGCCCGAGTTGAACATGTGAACCTTAATGACGAATTAAATGAGATGTATGGAGATACACTTGGTTTAGCGATGGATACATTATTCTCTATCGATAACTCGTACGATACATAACAATTACTTCAAGTCCATCATTCAAAGTCATGTAAAGACTATAAATCTACATTACTGTCAATGTTACTTAGATGCGAGAAAGAACGTTCTCAATACAAACCTAGAGGTTATCGGTACGAGGAACAATTCAAATTCATAGCAACTTACATCTATCTTGTCGGTGGACGAATTTTATACGATACTTTATCAGCTAACTTGCCACTACCCCCACTTAGCACTGTTTCTCGTACTGTTAGTTCTAAGGCTATTTCATTAATAGAAGGGGCTTGTCGAGTTGATGATTTAAAAACATTTTTAACAGCTAGACATTTATCACCTTTCGTCTGGTTGAGCGAAGATGCGACACGAGTTACATCTCGTGTTCAATACGATCACAGTACTAACCAGTTGATTGGTTTTGTTTTGCCTTTCGATGACAACGGTATGCCGATAGCTTATTCATTTCCAGCAAGTTCTGCTTCGGTGATTCAGGATTACTTCCTGAATAATACTCCAGCTTCTTCTTTGTACACCGTTATGGTTCAGCCTATAAAAGATGGTGCACCAGCTTTTTGTTTAACTTTATTTGGAACGGATAATAAGTTCGTAACTAATCACGTGATCAGACGTTGGAATTACACTATAAAACGTTTATCGCAAAGCGGCATAACAGTACTCGGAATTTCGTCAGATGGAGATTCGCGTTTGATAAAGGCGATGCGTATGAAATCTGGAATTAGTGTCCTAAATCCTGATTGATCATTGCTCGTACAGAACTTTGTTATTCCAGAATTTCATAGTTATTTGCTCCCGGAATTTATTTGCACGCAAGATACTGTCCACATTGGTGCAAAATTAAAAACTAGATTTTTAAAACCATCTTTAATAATGCCGCTTAGTAAATATTTCATCTCTCCGGGGCATTTGAAGCTTCTCATTAAAAAAGTATCTAAGGACAAACATTTATTGAATGCATGCGATATATCATCGAAAGATAAAATGAACTTCCGTAATCAAAATTTGTGATCCCAAAATATGGGATCTTTTAAGATTAAATATACCAGACAGTGAAGGTACCGTAGCTTACCTTCAAATAATGTACTACGTGATAATTGCATACCTTTGTAAAACCATGCCGTTGACTGACAGAATATATTACTTGTGGTATAGTGTCTTTTTTTACGGTTATGGAGAGCGTGGCTAGATCTTAAGACTAATTATTCCCTAAAAAATAACTGCATAACTTCAAATACATATCTTTGCATTGAACTATATGCTTACGCGATGTTGAATCTAGTTTTCCACTGTATTAAAAATAACTCTACCGAACACTTTCTTCCTTGGCAATTCCGAAGTCAGCAATGCGAAAGTTTCTATCGAAACTTACGATCAATCAGTACGACCTGTTCAACCATTGTCAACTGCAGTGTCCTTCAAGCAATACAACGAATTCAACGAATTCAACTGCAAGCAGACATTTCCGTGTTTGATTTTCAATCTGAAGGAGAACAAATTTTTTTTCCACGAACGCGACACCTAAATACTAACTATGAAATTCAGGATGAAAAAATTCCTTTTCCTACCTCAAAATTAATTTCTAAATCCGAACCTGTTAATTATTGTACCGTAAAGACAGTTCTTGAAATGGCAAAAAATGCAGCATACGAATCTATCACTAATTTGGGAATGAAAATTGAAATCAAATATGCTAACGATATACAATATAGAAACTTGTTTATTCACGATGAAAACCATTCTTGTATGCAAAATGAGTCAACAGATTCAGGTGAAGATGATTCTAATTTTTTGGATGAGAATATTGATTTAAATGAAGAGAGTGCAGTCGACGACGAAACCAGAAAAGATTTGACTATTTTGGAACAAATTACAGGAGAATGTTGTTTACCGAGTTGTTCGAAAACTAAAACGAATCTTCCGGTTGATGATCCCTGTACAGTAGTAACAGATTCGAAGGGTAAAGTACATATTGTTAGAAAATCATCCATTTGCTGGCTTCTTAGTGACAAAAAAAATTAAATTAAGCAGCGACCGCTTAGAAAAAGTGAAAAATTCGGAATATGATAAGCTATGGACTCTTGCTCGGTCATCGAACTCATCGAATATCAGTTTCCCAATTGTTTGTGAAGAAATATTCATTGGAGATTGGTGTCTTTTCAAAAAAATTGACAGTAACAAATGTTTGATAGGACTTACATTAGGTTTCAATTACATGTAGTGTAAAACGTGGAAAAGCATGGAATTTTCCAATAAATTCGCAAATGTTATAGGTAACAAAAATGGTATACTGCAGACGGAAAAGGAAACCTTTATTTACAAGATGTAGCTTCACACGATTATATACATATTAATCTTTATAAAACTACCTTACCAGCTCCAGAAGTTACAAGTGTTAATTACAAATTAACAGAAAAAGTGTACGACAACATTAAAAAGCAATTGTAAATACCTTTTAGACGCACAAAAAATTAAGTAATTATTAGCTGACCAAAATTATCGCAAATTTATGGTAAATATCAATATTTTGTTGAAAAATGTATTAGTTTATATTGTATCATGAGATATATAATTTAATCAACGAATTTTTAATATCAGCTTACTACTACTACTACTACTACTACTACTACTACTACCACTACCACTACCACTACCACTACCACTACCACTACCGAACTTTCGGCTGCGCCGAGAGTTCGCCGTCCGATCGCGCGGTCTGCGATCGGCGATGTTTACGCGGAGCACGGCTTTGCTCCACGTAAACAAACGCAACGTCCGAGAGCAGGCCGCTTGCCTGCTCGGTGTGTGCACACACGTACACACGCACACGAAGGAACGGGACGCTTACCCTTTCCACGCGATGAACCGCGAACACGACCTCGAGCCCGTGCTCGAGGTACCGACGTTACACCACGCGACGGCTCGTATCCGAGAGCCGGGACTCTCACCGCACGAGAGTCCGCGTTCGCCATCTAAAGAGAGAGAGTGAGAGAAACGATGAACTAGGGACGGCTCCCCACGTTTACTGAACGAAACTCGACGCCAGGGAGTCAAGGCGCTCCTTGACTCCTCGCCAGTACGCGCCCGCACTTCACAACGCTAGTTAGCATTATTATTATTATTATTATTATTATTATTATTATTATTATTATTATTATTATTATTATTATTAGCGGTCTCAGCCTGTGCTCAAGGCACGGGTAAATCTTCAACCTTCACGTCCATGCCGTGGCCGCTGGGCAACGTCTACTGTCGCGTCAATGCTCTTAGCAGCAGCGCTAAAACAGAGGCGGCTGACGGAGGCTCTGGGTGGCGGGTTAAACCCTTCTCGTCGGGCGGTGGCGCCAACAAAAGGGTACTCTTATCGCTTGTCCGTTCCTTCTCGACTTCTTGTCGATCGGGTAAAGGGGGCTCGTGGTCACCTCGGATCACTGTTTGCAGTGCAAGGGAAGCTGAATGACTTATGTGCACGGAGCGAGGAGCAGACTGCAGCGGCCCGAGGATCCTCTGGGATTCCAAGGGCGAACTGCACGCTAGCCGAAGCCGGAACCGTGGGTTCTATAAACGGACTCAGACCGGATAGATAGAGGCAGACGGAGGCGAGCCATCTAGGGGCTCTATAAACGGGTATCTCCTGGAAGGTGGTCATCATTCTTTACGTGGAGCTATAGAGCATGAAGCCCACCGAGCACAAAGATAGTGGGACGAAACGAACCGAGCTAAAGACGGTCCACCGTGTTAGCCGTGCGGTGCGGGCCTGTGAGCTGCCAAAAGGAGATCCTGGGTGGGGAGACTAGCTTCCAATTGCGCGCTTGGGCGACCCGAACCATCTTTGGCTCCCGCTGGCGGCAAGACGGGCGGCTCTGCGGCTAGCCACCATGGGTCAATCGGCAATGGCGAGTGCGCTCTGACGCGTGATGTCTGCCGGAAGCTCCCCAGAGAGCAGAACACCTTTTGTTCGGGTGGGAAGCTTGAGGGAGTGGAGGTGGGCTAGCGCGTGAGGGTGTGCTATATCCTCTTATAATGGTCCAAGCCAGAGGGTCTCCTACAGGCATGTGTTGGGGAGATGCTCTGGCGAGCCCGTCGTTGAGGGGTCCTGGAGGCCGGCCACATGGGGGACGAAAACTTATTTTCACAGGATGGATCGTAATCAGAACAAAGAAGAGCGAGCAGCAGAGGTAGGTAGCCTGGAGAGCAGGACCTTAAAGGTCCCGTTAATGCGCACCAGAACTACAAGCGCATCAAGCATTGCGAGCGCTAGTAGCTATGGCAGCGCTACGGCAGACGAGATGGTAGCGCAGCCATCTACATCACAGGGTGCGGCAGACGAGATAGTAGCGCACCCATCTACATCACAGGGTGCTGCAAGAATGGAAAAGGACGCAGAGTCAAAGGTCATTGATTCTATCAAAAAACTCCTCAAGGAAATGATAGAATCAATGAAGAAGCAAAAGAACGTGAACAACACTATAAAAAACGGATTACCCGTCTTACAGGGGCAATTTGAAGAATTGATAGGGCGAAAAAAGCTTTCGGTACGGCGGATGCTAACACCGGATGCACGGAAGACCAGTGAGCCTCAAAAAAGACAACGCTCCACGCCGCCGACTGATACGGCTGAAGGGAGGCCAACGAAGAAACCCAAAGAAGATGCCAAAAATAAGGCAGAGTCTCAGCGGGCGGATACGCAGTCAGCTGCAGACTGGACAACAGTTCCCACGCGACAGGAGAAGAAGGAGGGAAAGAAAAAGAAGAAGGAGACGAAAAAGACGGAATCGGAGAATCCGCCTCCGAAAAAACGTAAAAAGGCCAGGCCGGAGGCAATTATTGCCGGTCAGGGTGGCGGCTAAACGTCGCCCAGCCAGATGGGTCGTGGCGAAGATGGATCACGAGAAGTTTTCCCAGGCGCTTGAACGTGGTCAGCAATCCCTGGTTGAAGTGCCTAAAAATGGGTCGCTCTCCGAGCGGGCTGAAGCGGTGATTGATGCCACCATGGGTATAATCCGCCAAGCCTGCCAGGAAGCAATACCGAGGAGATCTTCGAGAACCGTGCGTCGTCCTGCTTATTAGTGGACGGACGAGATCGCGGAGCTGAGGCGGGGATGCTTGCAGCTGCGCCGAGTGGCCCAGCGGGCTCAGAGGCGCGACCGCGAAGCCGCTCTCAGGAACGCCGATTACCTAGTGGCGAAAAGAGCTCTGAAGCGAGCCATTAAAGCGAGTAAGAGATACTGCTGGAAGAAGCTAGGGGAGGATCTGAACAACGATCCCTGGGGGTTAGGGTATAAAATTATCACCCGCAAATTGGATGCGTTCGGCAAGAGCGAGCCCATGAGCGCGGAGGTAATGGACGGAATAGTCCATGCCCTGTTCCCCAATCATCCCAAACGACGGGATGAGCCCCTGGCTCTTGAGGGCTCCGAAGCACCGCCCTTCACAAGGGCGGAGCTACAACGCGCAGCGCGTTCCCTTAAGAACAACAAAGCACCGGGGCCTGACGGGCTTCCAACAGAAATACTGAAAGCGGTGGCAAAGAGCCATCCTGAGCTCTTGCTTAGCATGTACAACTCGTGCCTTCAGGCGGGAATATTTTATTCCCGCTGGAAGGAGGCGAGACTTGTGCTGATAAGCAAGGGCAAGGGACCAGTTAATGCTCCGTCTGCGTATAGGCCCCTATGCATGCTGGACACTGCCGGGAAGCTCCTGGAGAAGCTTCTAAGATGCCGCATCCAGGCGGCGATACTGGCGGCTGGCGACCTCTCCGAGAGGCAGTACGGCTTGCGGAGAGGGAGATCTACCATCAACGCCATCCAGGAGGTAGTGGAGGCAGCCAGGTCTACGGAGCGGGGAAATCACTTCTCCCGACCCGTTTGTCTCCTAGTGACACTTGATGTCAGAAACGCCTTTAACTCGGTAAGGTGGACAGACGTGCTGGGGGCACTGGAGAGGGACTTCGATGTTCCTGTGTATCTAATTCAAATCATCAGGGAATATCTGAGGGACCGATTCATAACGTACGACACGACGGAGGGCTCCACGCGGAAGGAGCTAACGTCTGGTGCGGCCCAAGGCTCCGTCTTAGGATCCGATGTATGGAACGCCTCCTACGATGGGATCTTTCGACTGGAAATGCCGGAAGGCTGCTTGCTGGTCGGGTACGCGGATGACGTGGCGGCTGTTATTATTGCTCGCAATATGACGCTGGCGCAGACACGTCTCGACCATACCATACGTAGAATTCGCTATTGGATGAGCGACCATGGGCTGGAACTAGCTGAGGCCAAAACCGAGATTGTGCTCCTCACGAAGAAGCGCATCCCCCGAGTGCAGCAGCTAAGTATAGGTGAAGTGTCGGTACAGACCAAAGCATGCGTGAAGTATCTAGGGGTGATGCTAGATGCGAAGCTCACCTTTGTGGAACATATTCGGAGGTCGGCGGACAAGGCGGCTGAGGTGGTGACTTCCCTTTGCAGGGTTATGACCAACGTGGGTGGACCACGGCCATGCATTAGGCGGCTGCTACTACGCGCTGCTGAGTCCGTCATGCTTTACGGTGCTGAAGTTTGGGCCGACGCGCTTCGGTACAAAATGTACCGCAAGCGCATGGCGGCAGTACAAAGGAGATGTGCCCTTCGTATAGCGTGCTCGTATCGCACGGTCTCGGAGGCGGCTTCACTAGTGGTCGCTGGGGTAATACCTATCGACCTCCTGGCCCGAGAGCGTAAGATCGTCTTCCAAATGAAGGGACATGTCGAAGCAAAGAAGCGGGCGAGGGAGCAATCCCTCGCCTGTTGGCAGGATCGGTGGATGCAGGATACGCGCGGAAGGTGGACCGCCAGACTAATAAGTCAGGTGGCCCCATGGACCGGCCGGCAGCATGGAGAGGTGAGTTATTACCTTACCCAGATGCTGACCGGTCATGGGTACTTTCGCGCGTACCTGCATAGGATGGGTAAAGTCGCGGACCCCGGTTGTTTATATTGCGGGTCCGTAAAAGATGATGCCCATCACACCTTCTTCGTGTGTACGCGATGGATGTCGGACAGGGCAGAACTGGGGGGCAAGGTCGGAGGGGTCTCACCTGAAGGCATCGTCCCCCTGATGCTCTCTTCTGAGGAAAACTGGGGGAGGGTCGCCAACTTCGCGGAGGGCATCCTTCGTCAGAAGAAGGCGGACCTCCCCTAGCTAATAGAGGATAACCGCTCCGGAGAGTGCCCCGCGGCAAACAACCTGATCCCCTCCCCGACGTAATGCCTAACGGCGGTTTCCGGGGAGGGGGTTTCCAAGCCAGAAAGGATGTCTCCTCGACGCACTCCCGCCTGCTCCGACCTGTAGATAACTGCGGGGAGCAGCGGGCGGGCATGCGTCAAGAGAGGCGCAGCGCGTGCGGGGACAACCATGCGGGAATCATCGTCAGCTCGATCGCTGATTGGATAATTATCTTAGTTTTTAATTAACAATATAACTGGGTAATTATTTAAAATTTCGCAAAATACTAAAAAGTCAAATGTTATTAGAATTTGATCCCCTACTTGACTGAACTATTTTCTTGAGTGTCTATTTGACTATCGTCTATAACAGAGGTATGAACTCAAATATAATTATAAAAATTACAAATGCCAACTGTCAAAGACAATGCTACATTTAAAATTATAGTTTATATTACCTTTTTGAATGCTCAATTTTCGAAATATCATCTTCAGATGTATCTGTTTCTTCATTACTTTCACTGAAAGATGCTTCCACTTTTTCATAATATAGAAGTCGGTCTAAGAGAAAACTTTTGTCACGATTAGCTTTCAGTAGTTGACGTTGTGTTGATCGTAAAGCTTCATGGAAACATTCATTTTCCTAAATATAAAACAATAATTATTGTCCTTATTGCTAATTATTGCTAAATATAGAAAAAAAGGGAAAGAAGAAACCATGACTCCGGCAACTAGTGTAGGGGTTACAATTCCTTTCATTCAAATTAATTTGCATCACTGCAAAAGCGCTTCGGCTGTACTAGCCAAGTGCATAGCAGAGATGCAGACAGGTATTACCTTGGTCTAAGAACCTTAGATCAATGCGTATGGTAGAGTGGTAGGTTTAGAGGGCTGTGAACAGCTCTTCCGGGCGGCGGTGGAAGCGCGAGTGCGCACCTACATTCTCTTAAGGGGGCCAGCCTGGGTTGAATTAAAAAAAATACACTTTCCAATATAATAGGTATAACAATTTTATTTATCACTTTTGATTGCTGAAACTTTTTACACTTTAACTACTCGCACAATTTAAGCTATTTATTCATTATTAAGATCCAAACAGTGTTCTTTACCTGTAGTATTGTTCCATAACAAATATCTTAAATTTTTATTTATTTGTCCACTTGCCGTAGCTTTTTTCCAAGCATGATGGCTAATAATTTACCATTCCATGCTTAAATCACTTCTGATAACTTACATCTCAGAAGTAACGGATCACTTTTCTGAAAGAAATAAGAAAAAAATTATTAGAGACTTTTATGTGGAAAATATAAATAATCATGTTAATAAAAGTGAATGCTATGTACATAGCATTCACTTAAACTTATCCTTTTAAAATTCTAATCTGATACATCTGTGGTGGAACACATAAACTAAGATTTTTCAGGATATAGAAGAGTTTTGACGGTTGGATCCAAAAAAATCCTGCGGTAACTGACCTAAAATCATGAAAATACAATATCTGAGAAAAAAGCATTTAAAGTTTTGGATTTAAAATTATATAAAAAACTATACTTACCGTTTTCTATGGAACTTGTTTAAATAGATCTGAGTAGATGTCATTCTCCCAGAGATTTCCTGAAGCTTTCATATTCAGATTTGGAGTCAGGAACGCTCAAGCAATACTTGATTCTGTTAATTGATTTCACTTAAATTTCATGAACTGATGTCTTAGCAGACCAGTTCAGCAGCTTTGAGAGAAAGAGATAGAGAGAGAGAGTGTACTACACTTTATTTGTGCGTCTTGTCACATATGCGTCTTGTCATATCTGTCTTGACATATGACGTCTCTAAAGCGGACAACTTTACGTCCGGTAGACAGTTAGTTTATTTCTCTCGCCCGCGCGCCATCTTCCGCCGC
Organism: Sycophila sp. Sp_5; assembly: GCA_018906775.1. Taxonomy (NCBI): domain Eukaryota; kingdom Metazoa; phylum Arthropoda; class Insecta; order Hymenoptera; family Eurytomidae; genus Sycophila; species Sycophila sp. Sp_5. The sequence goes on from JACCID010000351.1 coordinate 17,077, forward strand.
GCTCAGTATCTGCCGGCCGAACAACACGTGCACGATAGCTCGCGCATCTCCGCCGTCGCTTTTACCTCCTCGCGTCCCCGCGTCTTCGCGATCCGCCCGCGTGTGTCCGTGTAGATAGTGTGTGTGTTTTTTAGTGTTGTGCGTGTATAGTTTAGTGCACATCAGTGTTATTAGTCTTCGCCGTTGCCTCCGTCGCGGGGCTGTACACGATAGCGGTCGCGTGCTCAGCTGAGCGGCCGCATCGTGTTCGGCCACGAGGTAGGGGCGACTTTCTACTCGTCCTTGGATTTTAGTGTCTGTATCTTGTTTTATAAATAATAAAGTAATAAAGATAATTTTTAAAAATTTTATTTTAAAAATTTTTTTTTTTTCATTATAACTTAGAAAAAATTTTTTTTTGGTAAAACACATAATTGGAACGTATTCTACGGTAATTTTCCTATCGAATAAGATGATAAAAAAAAAATCGATTTTTTTAAGGTTTTAACCCAGGCTGGCCCCCTTAACCCGTTAACGTCCACGAGACGGAATTTTTAAGTTTAACCCATTAAGTCCGGGCGGGACACATTTTCAATTTTTTTTTCAGCGGCTTTATTCGATATGAAAACGGTCTATAAAAAAATCAACAAAAGGTAATTCTTATGTAAAATTGTCTCATCTTTCGATCTACGCTATTAGTTTTTTGAAAAAATGTGTATTAACAAAGTTATATTTGTTTATTTAACAAAAAACATGGTTTTCGAAATGAGAAAAATTTTTCAATCAAAATTTTCGAGTCGAAAACGCTCATAAAGGGAACCTTATTTATAGACTAAAAGTGTCCACGGACCCTAAACTTCAAAGTATAGTGGTAGGTTTTTTCAAATTCAACATGGCGGCACCCAATATGGCGGCTTTAAGTAAAATTTTGTTTGATAATACTGCTAATTTTTTTGGTAACTAACAATTTTTTCCTATCTTTATGAAAATTGGTATATAAGGGTTTTTTCGGTCGCTTTTGAAAATTCTCCAAGTTTGATGAAAATTGGTATACGGGGGTTTTCGGGGTCGCTGATTACGAATTTGAAATTAGTTTTTCAAAATTCAAGATGGCGGATCCAAGATGGCTGCCAAAAAATTTTATGCTCTAATTTCGATGAAAATTTTAAGTAATGACAATATTATTACGTTTCTTAGCCGACATTAGATGTCGTTGCCCGGCTTTTACCACGAGGAGGTGAACGCAAATAAAAAAGCCTCGTTTTTTTTTTGTATTTTTTATATTTTTTATATTTTGTATTTTTTATATTTTTTTTTTATTTTGTATTTTTATATTTTTTTTTATTTTGTATTTTGTATCCGCCATCTTGAATTTTGAAAAACTAATTTCAAATTCGTAATCAGCGACCCCGAAAACCCCCGTATACCAATTTTCATCAAACTTGGAGAATTTTCAAAATTTGTGGTAGCCATCTTGGATCCGTCATCTTGAATTTTTAAAATCTGATACCAAATTCGTAATCAGCGACCGAAAAAACCCTTATATACCAATTTTCATAAAGATAGGAAAAAATTGTTAGTTACCAAAAAAATTAGCAGTATTATCAAACAAAATTTTACTTAAAGCCGCCATATTGGGTGCCGCCATGTTGAATTTGAAAAAACCTACCACTATACTTTGAAGTTTAGGGTCCGTGGACACTTTTAGTCTATAAATAAGGTTCCCTTTATGAGCGTTTTCGACTCGAAAATTTTGATTGAAAAATTTTTCTCATTTCGAAAACCATGTTTTTTGTTAAATAAACAAATATAACTTTGTTAATACACATTTTTTCAAAAAACTAATAGCGTAGATCGAAAGATGAGACAATTTTACATAAGAATTACCTTTTGTTGATTTTTTTATAGACCGTTTTCATATCGAATAAAGCCGCTGAAAAAAAAATTGAAAATGTGTCCCGCCCGGACTTAATGGGTTAAGTTCGAATTGATACGTCGCAATGAATTCTAACACAAATAACTTAAAACCAACCGTTCCCTATATTTTCAAGGGTGCTCTTTCAAAAAAAGTAAAAAAAAAATTTCTAACCTCTGAAAAATCAAAATTAAAAAAAAAACATGGTTTTTCGAATTTTTTTTTTTTTTAACTGATTTTTGCAGCCTATACATTTTTTTACCAATCCAAAGCCGGTGTAACTGGTCTCCACGATATTTGAACTAAAAGTTAGGACGAAAATATTTATTTAAATAATTTCTTATCCAAGCAAAATGGCGTCCGAAACAAAATACTTCTTTAAAACTTTTTTAAACTTGATGATTTTTTTTCTCGGAAAATATAAGCTTAAAAAAAAAACTTATAAGAACAAATATGTCTTAGAATCGGCCAGAGAACACACTTAAATTTTTTTAAAACATTTCAAAAAATTTTTGATTTTTAAAACATTTTAAAACTTGAAATTTTAAAAAAATTGAAAAAAAGTTTTGAAAAAATTTGAGTGTTCCGTGACTAGTTCTAGGACATTTTTGTTCTAATAAATTTTCATTTATAGTCTATAGTTTTAAGGAAAAAATTCGTTAAACTCTAATGAAGAACTTCTTATTTGTAAATTAACTTCATTTACAAATAAGAAGTAGTAGAATTAGTCAGGGAACACTCAAATTTTTTCAAAACATTTTTTCAATTTTTTTGAAATTTCAAGTTTTAAAATGTTTTTAAATCAAAAATTTTTTCAAAAGGTTTTTAAAATTTAAGTGTGTTCTCTGGCCGATTCTAAGACATTTTTGTTCTTATAAGTTTTTTTCTAAAGCTTATATTTTCCGAGAGAAAAAATCATCAAGTTTAAAAAAAGTTTTAATGAAGTATTTTGTTTCGGCCGCCATCGCCATCTCTCAACTCCTCGGGAGGAGGTGAGAGATTTAGTAGGCGACTGCTGCACCACCTCGTTTATAGTAGCTCAGACTGCAACGACCAAGGTGAGAAACTCTTCGAGTTTTTCTGCACGACTGATCTTGACATCCTCAACAGGGGCAGAGTTCCGACTTTCAGAAACAACAAGAGGGAGGAGGATATCGACATCAATCTAGTAACGAGCGGTATCTTCCCGAATGTTCGGAGATGGAGGGTATCGGAAGAGGTCTCCACATCTGACCACGAGCAGATCCGCTTTGAACTATGTGAGTTGACCAAGGATGATCAGAAGCGAAAAAATCCCAGGAAGACAAACTAGCATTTGTATTGCAGTCGTCTAGGGGAGAAAGGAAGGTTAAAAACTATAGAATATATTGAAAGGTTTTGTGGCAGTATATAAGCTGCCATAATAGGAGTCTTTGAGGATAGCTGTAGAACAACGAAACGGAGACAGGGTAAAAGTGCACCCTGGTGGAATCCTAGATTGGGAGCCCTGCGCAAGGAGGTTGGCAAACTATTCAACAGGTGAAAAAAGAGAAGAGGCTCTGAGGATATGATGGTTTATAAGGAAACCAAGCGAGAGTACAAGAAAGCTCTCGAGGCAGTACAAAAAGAAAGCTGGAAGCGTTACTATGAGGAACTCACAGCATCAGATTTTCGGGGGACTAGGCATTTGACAACACAGAGTCTCTTGAGTGTCTTTTGTCGCTCCACTTTCCCGGACTAAACTCACAAGATCTGCCGGAACAACCACCGATGGATTTCTTCGAACAAGACTGAAACTGGCCGATCAGGCGATAACAAGGGATATGATTAAATGAGCCTATGACTCATTTGAAACCTATAAGGCAGCAGGGAACAATAGCATTTTCCAGCCCTATTTCAAAAGGGAACGGATCTACTGCTGGAACCGCTGACTACAGTTTTATAGGCTTGTCTGGCGTTTGGCTACGTGTCAACAGAATGGAAGAAGACTAAGGTAAGAAGACTAACTAAGGTTATCTTTATACCTAAACCTGGGAAACAGGCGCATGAGAGCGTAAAGGACTTCAGACCAATTAGTCTGACATCTTTTATGCTTAACACTTTGAAGAAACTAGTGGACCAAGGAATCGAGAACGGAGCCCTGACGACTTATCCTCTGCACGCTGCGCAGCATGCGTATAGGGAGGGAAAGTCAGTGGACTTCGCTCTTGACGAGGCTACCACTAAAATCAAGAAGGGGATGAAAAATAAATGTATGGTATGCACTGATTTCCTGGGTGTGGAAGGAGCTTTTAATTTCACGACAGGAAGCAGTATATGCCGGGGAGCAGAGAGACATGGCATTCCCAAGTCTCTTGTCAGGTGGCTGCACAACTCCTCAGTTGGAAGAGTAACCCAAACACAGTGGGGGTCTGCGCCAGGAGGTGGCTGGTTTTGGAGGGGCTGTCCATAAGGAGCGGTCCTCTCGCCCACGGAGTGGTCTCTTGTTGTGAATAAACTACTGGTCAAGCTAAACGGAGCACGCATATACGCTCAGGCGTATGCGGATGACGTTTTGATCCTGATTACAGGACAGGCTGAGAATGCGTTGGTAGGCCTGATGAATTTTGCATTAGGAATAGTGTAATGAAGTTGAACTGTCCGTTAATCCCGAAAAGACGGTACTGGTAAACGTCACCACCAAATACGAGGTTAAGAAAATGGGATCCATTATGCTATTTGGGAAAACACTCTCTTTGTTTCACGAGGCAAAGTACTTGGGGTGATTTCCGACTCGAAGCTGAACTGGAGGAAACATTTGGAGAGCATGATAAGGAGCTTTTCGGCTGCTTTCTGGGGTTGCAAAAAAGCTTTTGGCGCAACCTAGGCCTGAAACCCAGGATGATCTTGTGGCTCTACACGGCGGTCCTCAGACCAAGGCTCTTGCATGGGGATATTCCATGGTGATCTTGGTACAAATTAAAAATGAGAAACTTGCTTTTAGTCAGACTGCAAGGGATGGTGACAAGAGGTATAACGGGAGCTAGAAAGTCTACACCTCTGAAAGCTTTAGAGTTGGTGTTAGACCTCCCTCCTCTTGAGACTTTGGTTAGGGCAGCAGCGCTTAAAGCGAAGATTAGAATCTCTAAGAACTGGCTCTTGCACGACGACGCTGAGATCGTCAAATCGTCAATCGCAATTACAGATTCGAAAGGAATTTTGAAGTTGTGGATACATAGCTGATAGAAGGTAACCATACATGTATGTGGTTTACAGACGGTTCGAAAAATGAAGTAGGTGTAGGTGGGGCAGCATGGCTAGAGGGTAGCAGTAAAGAAATTGTGGTCTCACTCGAGCCCCACACCACGGCCTTCCAAGCGGAAGTGAAGGCCATTAAGAGCTGCGTGGAGACCATGCTGGAGGAGGAGTGGACAAACCGGAACGTTGTCGTACTCTCTGACAGTAGGGCTGCCATTGCGGCTCTGAGCAAGGTGACGGTCACCTTATATGAGGTTCTGCCTTGTTGGGCATCTCTTATGTCACTGCCCTAGTTTGATGGGCAGAAGGCAGGAAGTGTATGGGGAGTGGCTTCTCGAACCTGAGGATGTCCGCTCTTCGGTGCATAGCAGATTTCTCAGATTGGTAGATTGTATGGAGGGGGGGGGGATGATAGGCAATGAATCATGAGAAGACCGAGCGCAATGGGCCAATAGTCCTATGTGCATCACCAGCATTTCCCCGAGAGAGGCTGCGGGTGCATTTCCGCTCTAACATCGACTATCGACTATCGACTAGGATCCACTGTCAAATTACAATGTGTTAAGAGCAAAAATCAACTAGCCGATATATTGACAACAACATTATCAAGAAACATTTATGAAAAATTAAGAAGAAAATAATTCAGGAGCACTGTTAAGGATTAATTATTTTAAAATATTCAAATGTAACGCGGAATCTCAAATTCTTATGAAGTATGTACAGCACTACGGCTGATATAGACCTTCCAGTAAAAGGAAAATATACGTTCACGAGAAAAAGCAAATCAATTTTGTTTCTTTCTTTTATTATAGAAAATGTTTTTAGTTCTTTATTTAAAAGATATTTTGAAGAAACTTCTGAAAAACTAAAGACAAAGTTTTGTTTCCAAAAAGGTGCCTTTTGAATATTAGTCCAGAAATAAATTTATAGTAAAACAAAATAAGAAATTGAATGTATCAAGTCAATTCACCTTTCCTCAGACTAGAATAAAATAAGTAAATTAAGCTCAACAGACAGTGTATGGCTGACTTCCCAGTTCAGGATAGTGATTTGTAGTGGAATTTCGTTTAATTTTTCCAATAATTTTTTGTCCGTGTACGGTTGATAAGACATTAAAACAAAGATATTTATTGAATGCATTGTAAAGAAAACTACTAAGTGCAATTGTAATACTTTTTTCAGGTCTACAAAATTTATATTTAACATTTTTAGCGAATATCAAACCTATTAAAATCGGCAAATGTTGCTTTGTAATTCAAGCATTTGATCACAATATTCTTCAATGTAATAATGGCTGTTATGTCCCGAGTATTCAGGTCTTAAATAAGGCGCAGCATTTGATTCGAGATTCTCGCGGCGAATCATCTTGAAAGGTCTATAAACGGCGACTGTTAAAAAAAGGCTTCGTCGTCGCACTGAGAAGAAAAGAGAAACGGTAAAATCAGCAGGACTCTCGCGCATCGAGCCCTAGGTGATGGTGTGTGCCTTATCATCTAAAATTGGAAGTGTAAACGTCGAGTCGTGTTTGATGACGCACGATGCCTTATCGCATCTGCTGCGTCAGCATTGCTAGACACAAAGTTAGCCGGAATTACATCACCACTGTAAGCTCTTGGTTCGGGCCAAAAATGCATTGCGAGATTGCAAAAATAGGACCCCATTTACGAGAAGCACCGCTTGGGACATTACAAATTAAAAAATTCTTATACAGGGTATGCCATTTTAAAGAAACCACCCAGAAATTTTCGCCGGTTCGCGTTGTACAAAAAAATTGTTCAGACAAAAGTTGTTTGGGACAATGGGGGCCATCTTTTTATGAAATCAGTTTTGACCTTAAGACTTATTTTCAAGGTCATTTGAAGGTCAAAGTGTTTTTTTGAATAGGAACCCCCATTTTTGACCCCGGATTCGGAAGGAGCGCAAAATTTTGGATCAAAAGTGCTTCTAACACTTTTTTGACTAAACGCATAGTTTCTGAGGAAAAAATCGCTAATATTTAAACATTTTTAAGCTCTTCAATTTTTTTCTCGAAAAGGATACATCTAATCGAAAAATTACTATAAATAAATATGGTGGCAATTTTTATTTTTCTAATTTATAATTTTTTAGAATATTGTTTTTTAGGCAATTCCACAAAATTTCTTTAAAATAGGACACCCTGTATATTTAGAATAAATTCTTATATTCTTATAAAATCGCTATTACAAAGCAACCCTAAAGAGCCACACTAAAGAGCCGGAACTTTAAACTTGCAGTGGGCGTTGGCATGGTGACCCTTAAGTTACTAGGCCGAGAAGAAACCGCCGCAAGCAAAACGAAGGCTCCAAAGGAAACGCAAGAGACGGTGTAGCCCAATAAATGGCTACTACCGGGATACGTTTCTCTCAGATTAATTTGCACCATTGCAGAAGCGCCTCAGCGGTTTTAGCGAGGAACATAGCATGGGTGCAGACAGGCACAGCCCTAATAAAAGAACCTTGGTTGTGGAGAGGATGCATAAGAGGACTCAAAACAATCGGGGAACTTTTTGTAGGTAACAGAAACAGTAACGATAACACACGTGTATGCATCGTTACTAAAGGTATTAATGGCATATTGTTACAGGAAATATGTTCCAGGGACAGCACCGCCATTAAGGTAGTTTTAGAAGATAAGGAACATCGAGTGAGAACAGCTGTACTTGTTGCGGCATATTTTCCACACGAAGAAGAAGTATTGACAACGGGAATTAGGAAAGTGGTGAAATACTGCAGATAGAATAACCTAGATCTAATCGTCGGCTATGACGCCAACGCTCGTCATAAAGTATCGGGGAGCACCGGCATTAATGACAGGGGAGAGAAGGTGTTAGAATTCATCACAGGAACAATCCTTGGCTTCGTGAACAGGGGAGATGAACCGACCTTTATAACAGTAAATAGAAGGGAGATTCTTACCCTCGCAACGATGGGGATCAAAGAACACATACAGGGATGGAAGGTCAGCAATCAGCCATCCCTGTCAGACAATAAGACAATTACCTTTAGCATAGAAATACAAAAACCTAAGGTTGAACAAAGAAGAAACCCCAAAAATACAAATTGGGTAGCATATAAAGAGGAACTAAGCGAGAGACTGGCCGACCTTAAAGGGGAATATGGTTCTAACCTAAGCCTGGAATAGACATTAAAACAAATCCAAACGGCGATGGTTAGATCCTATGAAAACAATTCTCCCCTGAAACCCAGAGAGAACAAAAACAGCATGCCATGGTGGAACAAAAACCTGGAAAAGCTGAGGAAACAAGCGAGCAAATTGTTTAACAAAGCAAAGAAATTAAACGACCAGGAAGGATGGAAAGCTTATAAAAATACGCTGAACACTTTCAAAAAAGCAGTTAAGGCAGCCAAAACGGAAAGTTGGAAGAACTACTGTTCGGGCATTGATAACCTAACAGATACAGCTAAACTAGCTAGGCTCCTTAACAAGGATAATGATTGCCGGTTACAATGTCTAAAGGTCGCGGCAGGAAAATACATAGATACAGAAGACACTCTGGAACTTTTACTGAAAGCATCTTTTTCTGATTTCATCAGGAAAGATGAGGAAGCATCGCATACGCTAAAATGGTGTGGAGGACCTATAGACTGGAATTTAGCAGTCAAAGTTATAACAAAAGAAAAAGGGCAATTATTTCCTTTGAACCATATAAAACACCAGGCCAAATCGTATCTTTCCAAAGACGTTACAGAAAAGAGACGTACACATCTAGAACCTAATTACGGGACTACTCAGAGAATGTATTGCCACAGGATACGTACCTGAAAAATGGAAGGAGACACGGATGGTGTTTATCCCGAAACCCGGAAAAAAGGATTACTCCACAGTAAAGGACTTTAGACCAATTACTCTAACGTCTATTCTGTTGAAAACTCTAGAGAGGTTGGTGGACTACTACATAAGGAATGAAATTCTTAGAAGAAGTCCACTACATGCAAGACAGCATGCGTACACTGTAGGCAAATCTACAGAAACGGCGCTACACTCGGTGGTCACTTACATCGAGGTAGCTTTTAAAATGAAGGAAACAGTAATTGAAGCTTTCATACATATTGAGGGAGCTTTTAACCGCACCACAAGAGACAACATTCATAGGGCACTGGAAGAATCGGCATTCCGCACACCATTGTAAGATGGGTGATGAGGATGCTGACTTACAGGGAGGAGCGTATACAGTGAAAGGAGTGGTAAAAAGGTAAAAGGGAAGATCAACAAAGGATGCCCATAAGGAGGAGGGCTTTTACCTTTAGTGTGATTACTAGTAGTTGACGCACTATTATGTATGCTGAGTAAAGAAAGGATCTTTGCAACCGGCTATGCAGATGACTTCGCCATAATGATGAAAGGAAAATTTTAAGAAATTCTACCAGATCTTATCCAAAAGATACTGGAGAAGATAAAACAATGGTGCCAAGCGATATCCCTAGGGATAAATTCGATCAAAACGGAAACAGTCACTTACACCAGGAAATATAAAAGTAAAATAAATAAAGAAGTATCCTTCTACGGGAAGAAAATACCGTACGCAGGAGTAAGATATCTAGTGGTTTACCTGGATAAGAAATTACACTGAAACCAACACTTGAGTATATAGTGCAAGAAGGTATTAAAAATTTTCATGCAGTGTAGATCGGCAATTGGGATCAAAGCTGACTTATGCTGCAGTGATATAGTGAGAAACAATCCGTAAAAGAATCCCAATCAAAACCCTGGATCATATACAGGCTGTGGTATTGAGGGAGAACACCTACGGTGGCAATTAGGATGTTGCTGAATATAAATGGTCTTGACCTTTACATAAGGAGGTTGCGGCCAGGACAGCATACAGAATGATATGCAGCGATGAATGGGAAGAAAATGGAATGGGACACATGACCATCCAAAAAGAAGTTCTAATATACAAAATCTTTTGGTCATCACAGGATCAATCGAAGAAACGCATTGGCTTCGGGGAACGTTTCAAAATAAGAATACCGAACAAAGAAGAATGGAAAGAAAACCAGTTCCTGGGACATGGAGAAATAAGGTTTACCGATGGATCCAAGTCAGAGGAAGGAACTGGTTTCAGCATCTGTGGACCAGGCAGAAAAAATAATTTCAACTGCAGGCTCAATGGTTTCAACGCAGTATTTCAGGCAGAAATGGCTGCCATAAGAGCATGTGCGGAGAATCTGGTGAGGAGAAATACAAATGGCAGATTATCAGAAATCTAATCCACTCAGGTTACAAAGGTAACGAAAAAGCGAATAACATTGCAAAACAAAGAGTTTGTTTTGGTTCGCTGTGACGTGTATTTTCGCGAAGACGAGGTTTCCCCCAGGCAACGAGGACGCCGATCGACGCCACGCGATCGCGCCGTTAATTTATATTATTTTATTCCTAAAGCGACGAACGTTTCCCGGAGGTTTCGCGGCTGCCCCGTGACGATGATGCTACGACGAGAGGAGGAAAGACGGCGCAACGATCAACTGATGCACCGACTCCCCGATGCTGTCGCTGTCCAGAGTCCGACGGGCCGTCCGACCGATGCTAAGAGTCAGCTGAGAGCCCAGCGTCCTAACCTCAACCGACGCCTGAGACCACGAAGACTCGGAGCGCCAGCGAGCAGCATCGACGGCCCGCGCACTCACTCGCGCACTACACCTGCGGGCTAACCAATCACCAGAGGGCGCGATGACCTGGACATCGGCCCCGGGAGCAGCAGACCGGCGACCAGCAAATATGCGGCGAGCACGTGTTGCCCGCCGAACGCGGCACGTGTTGGAGTGGAACAGCGCGAGAGACGCGCGTGTGCCACGAGAGAAGGCGCCGCACAGTGTACGATTTTCAACTGTCGTTGGACAAATCGTAGAACTAACGATAGGATTAAGATAGAAATACAAAAAAATGGGTTTGAAAGCTGATGTAATTGCCAATAAGGGAAAAATAGTACCATAACGTAATAAATTTCATAAACCCCGAAAAAACGAGGTTAAAAATGAATTTTTGAAAAAAATATATGTATTGCTGGCTACCGCCCTCCAAAAAAAGTTTTTTTTTCGTGTTTTTGGACATTTCTTATACATTTTTCAGCGACGAATTCGAATCCAATATTAAAAAAAGCCGAAAAAAATTTTTCCGTCATTTTTTAAATTTTTGTTTGTGTGGCGCGTTTTTGAATATGAGTTATGATTTCGCTGCATTGGATAATATATCTTTGAAAATAATTTTTAATAATTCATAAATTTAAAATAAAATTTTATTTATTTTTAATTTAATTTAATTTTAATTTTTTATGTCATGGTTTTCTATACCTTAATTAATACTAAATTATTAGCGTGCTATTCAAACTTGATTTAAGTGGTTATAGAAGTTTGTGCATGATAACAAATTTATGACTGTTTCAAGATTTATTTAGGTGCAAATATAAATTTTGTCATTTCTTTTTTATTTATTAGCATATTTTGTGTTTCCAAATAACTGGTTGCTATATGAATAATATAATATGTTAGGTTAATACAATATTGCAGCAGATATACGAAGATTATCAAAAAATAATTTCTAAATAATTCAATTATTATAAGAATATTAAATAGCACACAATCACAGCACAGTTTAGAATTTGCACATGTTTGATATTTATAACTAGAATAAGCATTTGCGATAGATTATATAATTTTATAATACGAGTACATATATAATTATATATAGTATAGACCTGAACAGTCCTAAAAATCCAACTTCGTTGATATGTAACACTGTTTTCTTTTGGTAACGTTAAATCTTATTTTCCGTAATTTGAAACCGCAATCGAAAGATATCTCGACCTTATAAAACTTTCAATTAAAACTTATTTCAGTCATTTGAAAAAGATTTTAAATGTGTTTTACTGATTTCAAACAAAGTGAAAAAGAAATTTTTGACAGGAGCAGGTTACTGCTGCGACTGTCTGATCGAATAAATTCTCCGAACACGAATAAAAGAAATCGAAAAATTTGTTTTCCGCGCAAACCACATGCAAAAACTCAAAGAAATCGCCTTCTTGTACGTTTCTTCCGCCTGAAGAAACGATCGCCGCCACGCGAGATTCTCTCTCTCCACCTGAATTTGCTACTGGAAAAATCCCCGGATTTTTCCCCCTTCGGTTCCTAAAAGAAAATTCTATTCTTACTCCCTCTTCACGAACGCAGCCGAACTCTAGAATTTAATTCAAGTTTGAATTTCGCGGCTTTTTCACTCCCTGTGAAAAAAGCCCGCCGCCACCTAGCGGCCGATTCGCGAAGCTTCTCCTGCTTCTAGATTACCGACCCAGTCGGTAATCCGATCTGCTAATTCAAAATTTTTCGCTCACGAAAAATTAAAATTCGTCGCGTCGTGGTCCTGTCCTCCTAACCTCCGAATGCACGTGAAGTTGGGCGCCAGTTGTAACGGGGTTATCTTTGACCGTTTCACCTCGCGGAGGAGACCTGTCTCCGCGAGATGGGTGCAATGGGGCACACACGAGTGCCCCGTGAGGTCCTTACCTCGGGGTGCGCGCGAGCACCCGACGGCGAATACACGTCGCCGCGGCCCGTATACAACGTGAGAGTACGCCTGTACTCTCACTTCTCGTACTCGCGTGCTGTCGCACGAACGCGCTCCTCGCGTTCGCGTGGCTGTCGTCCTCCTGGATGACAGCTGATGCCGGCCGCTCAGCTCTGCGATAGAGTGGCGGTATCCGGGAGATTAAGGACGGGGAGGGTTTGCCGAGTAGTCCCGCGGACTACTCGGAAGAACAACGCGATCAAGTAAAATGACAAGTCGGAGGCCTTTATTGCCTCCGTAAGAGAAGTTACAATGATCGCGCACCAAAAGGTTAGTAGCCGTCGGGCGTGCGAGCCGACTGCTCCGAACACGCCCGAGTGTTGCCGAGTGGAGCCGCGCGCGAACGCAAGCGCGCGCGCTCTTACAAACTCTCGGCCGCGCCGAGAGTTCGCCGGCCGATCGCGCGATTCGCGATCGGTGATGTTTACGCAGAGCGCGACCTTGCTCCGCGTAAACAAACACTGCGCTCAAGAGCAGGCCGCCTGCCTGCCCTGCGTGTACACACACGTACACGCACACGCGGAGGAACGGGTCGCTTACCCGTTCCGCGCGACGACTCACGAACCCGACCTCGAGCTCGTGCTCGAGGTATCGGTATCGCACCGCGCAGCGACTCTTCCACAAGAGTCGCGACTCCCGCCGCACGAGAGTCCGCGACCGCGAACTAGAGAGAGAGAGAAGTAGTGAACTGGGGACGGTCCCCTACGTTCACCGAACAACGTTCGACACCAGGGAGTCAAGGCGCTCCTTGACTCCTCGCCGGTACGCGCCCGCACTCACAAGACTAGTCGGGCGGTACTTACAATGCTCGCAGCCTTGGCTCGTCCTAGGCTGCTACCGCGTTCGCACAGAAGCTCCCGACGCTCGCTTCCTCTCCTTTCCCAGGTCGTCAGCTCGCACACGCGCCCGTCGTCGTCGACGGCTAGAGAGAATCTCCCCAGATTGCCCACCTGGCAATCTCTCCCCCGCGCGCCGGCTTAGCCTAACCTAAGCCGCGCTCGCGCCCGCTCGCGCCAGCTCGCGACGACGCGAGGGTACCCCGCAGTACCCCGCGTCACAATATTTATATTTCATTTTATAAGAAATTAAAAATAAATTAATTTATTTTAAATTTATGAATTATAAAAAATTATTTTCAAAGATATATTATCCAACGCGGCGAAATCATGACTCATATTAAAAAACGCGCCACACAAACTAAAATTCGGCCTTTTTTTAATATTGGATTCGAATTCGTCGCTGAAAAATGTATAAGAAATGTCCAAAAACACGAAAAAAATTTTTTTTTTGGAGGGCGGTAGCCAGCAATACATATATTTTTTTTCAAAAATTCATTCTTAACCTCGTTTTTTCGGGATTTATGAAATTTATTACGTTATGGTACTATTTTTCCCTTATTGGCAATTACATCATCTTTCAAACCCATTTTTTTTGTATTTATATCTTAATCCTATCTTTAGTTCTACGATTTTGTCCATCGACAGTCGAAAATCGTACACTGTGCGGCGCTCGAGCACGCCGAGCTTGACTATAAGCAGGGCCGTACGAAGCGCCCGTGCGATAAAAAGCGTTCGGCGCACACTGCGCGCGTCGGCGTTTCGCGAGTTTTCAGTAAACAAACTTTTCGTGGGCCGCCCGGAAGAGAGGGCGCGCGCGTCGCGACTAGATCGTCCTGCAGAGCGATTCTCGGCGCGGCGCAGGTGAGGTGTCGGCGGAGTGTCGTGGATCGGGGAATCCGGCCGTCGGGAGGTTGTTTTTTGTCGCAAGCGTGTTGCGATCCGGGGCGCGAGTCGTCGGGAGATTAAGTCGGTGTCGTCGTATAAAGCTGTCGCGTAGAAGTAAATTGCGATAGTGTGGCGCGTGGGACGCGTGAACTAGTGAGGTACCAGTAAGGCCCTAAGGTTGTACGAAATATTGTATTGTCGACGTGGCCGTTGGTAGTGGTCGAATAAATAGATTAAAGTTGATAACGTTGTTTTATTTACGAGCGTATGTTTTGTGTGTGTGTGTGTGTGAGCAGTCTGGTTGTCGCGGATAACCGAACCCCGTCGGCTATCGTGTCTAGATCTCTTGCTCTCCCAGCAGCTAGCCAGCGCGGAAGGAAGCAGCCCGGGGCGGTATTTCAAACACCTGGCGTCCGTTCTACAGGAAAAGTCCCGGGCAATCGTGGTGCAACCTTTGTCGACGTTGCACGGGGAAGTCTCGCGACCCTAGCGAGCGAAACGCAACATCACAAGGCAACCAGAATGGGATGTAGGAGTATCGTACTAGGAGCGTTGCAATGCCATAAGTACCATAATAAAGAAGGAACGATGGGAAGCCTGGGAGAACTCTGAAGGTTATAGGTGGACCAAGGATCTACTTGGAAAACATATTACTGGATGAACCTTAAATAGCACAAACCTAGATAAACGAAGGGCCCGAACTCTTCTAGGCCTATTGACGGGACACTGCGACCTCCGCTGTTATACACACGAAACTAAGGGAACAGGTAACTTATGCAGGTGGTGCCAAAAAAAAAAAGAAACCCCGAAACACTTCCTTTGCGAGTGCCCCAACCTCACGGACGCCCGCGTGAAGTGTTTTGGAACAAGGGTTTTGGACTCGGAGCTATTCAGCAAGGTGGGGACAAACTTTTTCCAAAGCCTTAGGAATGAACCACTTTGCTGAGGAATGAGCAACGGGGATAGGGATATAATGGCGAAAGCCAAGTGTCCCTGAGTTATATACCTGGGAAAAGGAGATAATAATAATAATAATAAATACAAAGCAAATTTTAGGGAGATACAAA
Organism: Sycophila sp. Sp_5; assembly: GCA_018906775.1. Lineage (NCBI taxonomy): Eukaryota > Metazoa > Arthropoda > Insecta > Hymenoptera > Eurytomidae > Sycophila > Sycophila sp. Sp_5. The sequence goes on from JACCID010000351.1 coordinate 32,580, forward strand.
AGTGATCCATTACTTACGTAAATTAAGAATCTAAGTTTCCGCTTCAAATTGCGATATCTCACTTTGTAATCCAACATATTATTTTAGTAATATCTTTTATCTAATACGACAGTATTATAATTTATTGCCGATTGATGATACCATTCTCTTCGTATCAATCCATTCTGTAAAATTAACATAATTATGTTTTCAGCGTACCATATAATATTTTTTGACATAAAAATTATTTTTTACAATTTGTGCTAGAATATCATTAACATTTTCAGTAGTTGAAATAATTAACAATTAGCGACTTACCACACTCGCTAATGCTCGCTTGGGTAAATTTTTATTGTTGGTCTTTAAGAGCACTCTTAATATACAATGTATGCAATGTAAGTATATCTAAAAATTTTTAAAAACGTTAAGACAGAAATTTTGTACAAGCAGCGTATTTATATACGTACAAAATACAACAAAATTGTAGAACGCTTGAATCATGCAAAAACCCAGTTGGAGAAAGGCTTTATTGTATATATATATATATATATATATATATATATATATATATATATACAGGGTGTTCGAAATGTTCCGGACCCCCCACTTATAACATAAAGTAAGCATTTTGGAAAAAAATGTTAAATACAAAAGTTGTTAAGTTTTGAAGGTTGAACTAAATGATGACCTTGGATTTGTTATTGGTTATCATTTTCAAGGTCATTTAAAGGTCATCTTCAGTTTTTTAAATAGGGACCCCTATTTTTTATTTCAGATTCTGAAAGAGCACGAAATTTTACATCTGGATATGTACCCACGTTATGGCTCAAAATGACCTACAGAGGTCATTTAGTGGTTAAATGATTGTTTAGTAGCAGAAAGCCAAGAAATCCCGATTATTAAGAACTTTGAGCGTATCTGACCAATACTAAAGTAATTTGATTTTGCAAGACAAACTTTATGGTGGCGTTAAATTAACATTGCCCTTGATTTTCAAGGTCATTTGAAGGTTAACTTTAGTTTTCCAAATTAAGCCTCCTAGTTGTAATTCTCCATTTTGCACCAGCGCTAAATTCTGCATTAGGATTGTAGAAGGTGTAATTGACACTGGCGTAAAATAAGCCTTAGGCCAGACAACTACATACCTCGGGGGAGAAAATGATAAATAAAAAAATGTCTAATCAAAATGAGCCTTATTGCTCAGGCACGGGAGGTACAACTAATTAAGGTAACATCATGGGTGATCCAGTCAGCTAAGGCAGGACTATCGGCGGCCCAGCTAACTAAATCAAGACAGTGGACTATTCGCCCAAACTGAATTTTTTTAAAATGTCGTTGACAGGAACTTTTTACAACAACTGTTCAAATTGTTGCCCATTAACAGTTTGGCAATGTGCTAACCGATTGTAAAAGGCTGCAACAACATTGCGCAAGATTTGCTGAGGTATCAAGTCTATTTCATCAGTGATTCTTTGGCGTAATTCATCCAAGTCACGTGGTTTTATAACTTAAACTTTATCCTTCAAGTATCCCCAAAGGAAGTAATCAAGAGGCGTTAGGTCTGGGGACCGAGGTGGCCATTCAATTGTACCTCGCCGCCCAATCCATCTATCATGAAATGTTGCATCTAAATATCGGCGAACATGAATACCGTAGTGTGCAGGAGCACCATCCTGTTGGAAGTAAATTTCGTCCAGATTTCCACCCGTTAAATTCCGTATAGCAGGTATAATTTGGTCTCGAAGCATGTTTTCATACATTGCAGCATTTAAATTACCTTCAATAAAGAAAGGGCCAAGTACTCTTCCATTAAATATGCCAGCCCAAACATTTACTTTTTCAGGATGTTGCGTGTGGTCCGCTCTCATCCAATGTGGATTGATGTTACTCCAGTATCGACAATTATGTCTATTCACTGTTCCGCTTAACTCAAACGTGGCTTCATCAGAGAAAACAATGTTATTGAGGAGCAAAGGATCATCAGATATCATTTGCATCATTACATCACAAAACTCTACCCTTCTATCAAAATCATCTTCAGATAATTCCTGTACCAACTTTAATTTGAAAGGATGCCATTTGTTGAGTTTCAAAATTTTGTGCACAGATGCAGCTCCCATTTCATGCTGTTGTGCACAACGTCTGATGCTGCAATGGGGGTCCTCAATAAATGATTGTAATACGTCTAAGCTCTTTTCATTATTAGACGATGATTTGGATCTACCTGATTTAGGACGATCTTTAATACCACCTGTCTCTTCAAAACGTCTAATTGTACGAATTACGGTACTTTTTGAAATAGGGTTGTTTTCTTCAACTCTGAATGTTTCATTGAATAAACGCTGTACCTGTTTGTAACCTCTCTCTTGATCACCCCACCCTCGCATCATCAACAAAGATATTCTTTCTCGTTCAGTAAGATGTGCCATTTTTCACTACGATTAAAAGTACAATTATTGAAAATTAATACAATTATCTGAATTTCGAAGTAAGAGAACTTCACTTAACTCTTGAAAACAGAAAAGTAAATAGGAGTAAACAATTGTTAATTAACAATTATAAATGAACTGATTCCTAAAAAGAATAGTGAGCAAAATCTTCTAAGGTACAAGTAACGATCCTGAAAATGCTATGAATCATGCATAGAAACTCGTAACCCTTGCAAAAAATTATTGCAATAAAAACTGTTCATGTAAAACGGTTAGATTATTTTGCTTTTGAAATTAATAACCCCCAAGTGTCCTATGTAGATCATTTCGAGCCATGACGTGGATATTGTACATATCTCCAGACATAAAATTTAATGCTCCTCCAGAATCCGGAATACAAAATGAGTCCCTTTTTAATAAGCTGAAGATAACTTTCAAATGACCTTAAAAATGAAGGCCAATTTTAAAGTGACCATAAAGTTCGTCCTAGAAAATCAAATTATGTACTTTAGTATTAAAGTACGAAATTTTTTTTTCTTTTCGTCAAATACACCCAAAGTTCTTAATAATCGGGATTTCTTGGCTTTCTGCTACTAAATAATCATTTAACCACTATATGATCTCTGTAGGTCATTTTGAGCCATAACGTGGATACATATCCAGATGTAAAATTTTGTGCTCTTTCAGAATCTGAAATAAAAAATAGGGGTCCCTATTTAAAAAACTGAAGATGACCTTTAAATGACCTTGAAAATGATAACCAATAACAAATCCAAGGTCATCATTTAGTTCAACCTTCAAAACTTAACAACTTTTGTATTTAACATTTTTTTCCAAAATGCTTACTTTATGTTATAAGTGGGGTGTCCGGAACATTTCGAACACCCTGTATATATATATACAGGGTGTCAATTAAGTCCCGGGACGGCTGAATATTTTCAGAGGTAAAGTAATTCTGATAAAGGTCAAGGTCATTTCTTAAGTAACTTTCAACGAGGAATCTAATGGTGACATTCACTTTGACCTTGGACTTGACCTTGAAGGTTATTTCAAGGTCAACTGTTATTTTTTAAATAGGAACCCCCATTTTTCAGACTGGTAATCGATAGAGCGGGAAATTTTACATTCAGATACGTAATTAAGTCAGAGCTAGTGTTTGAACTTGAGGGTTACTCCAAGGTTATTTACACTCCAGCAAGGTTCTTAGATACCTCTGAATATTTTTGCAAGCGGTAAAGCTATTCCTCGTGTAACTTTCAACGAGGAACTCAATGGTGACCTTATACTTGACCTTGGACGTGCCCTTCAAGGTTATTTCAAGGACACCTATTGTTTTTAATGGAAATCTTCATTTTTTACACTGGCAATCGATAGAGTGGGAAATTTCATTTCGAAAATAGTATTTGACGTGATCTTTAGAAGGTCAAATTAAGGTCAATTTTGGATAAACTGTCAAAATATTGTCGTATTCAAACTTTAGAGGATTTATGAAAGACTAAATGTTTGAAAAAGTTTTGAAACCAACAACATCGACCACCTTGACTTTGAGATCAGCTTTGCACATTATTTGAAAGTTCAAGCACTTTTTAAATTAATAACATTACTATCGCCCTTATTCTTACTTTTAGCGTTACCCAGAAACAACGACGTGGACGTAGTAAGTTCTGTTTCCTTTGGGGTGCTTGATTAACGTGAGTCCCCTTGCCTCTCACGATTGGGGTGCTTGATTAACGTGAGTCCCCTTGCCTCTCACGATTGGTGTGCTAAAGTCTTTTGCGTTTTACTTAATGATTCAAAGTTTAACGGCGGTGCTCAAACTGAAAACCTTCAACTTCTTGACAAAAAGCTAGGCGATTGTAAAAATGAGTTACAGCATCACGAATCATCCCTCTATCGATTCTAGCAGCCTCTTGCATAATTCGATTGCACAGTTCATCTAAATTGTCCGGTTTGGTGGTATAAACTTTACTCTTAAGGTAACCCCAGAGAAAGTAATCGAGTGGTGTCAGATCCGGAGATCTAGCAGGCCACTCGATTTCACCCCTTCTTCCAATCCATCTATGAGGAAACTGAGCATCCAAATATGCTCGAACATCTCTACCAAAATGAGGGGCTGCTCCATCCTGCTGAAACCACGTTTCATCGTAATCATCAACAGCTATCTCTCTAATTCGTGGTATAATTTGATTCCTAAGTAGCTGTTCGTATGAAGCGGCAGTAAGATTACCCTCGATAAAAAAGGGGCCTACAAGAGTATTGTTTAAGATGCCAGCCCAAACATTTAACTTGTGTGGATATTGTGTGTGATTGTCCAACATCCATGCAGAATTTGTGTCTGACCAATATCTACAATTGTGTCTGTTAACTTCACCCTTTAAAGTGAAAGTAGCCTCATCCGAAAAAACTATATTGTATAAAAATTGAGGATCTGCGTCTATTCTGTTCATCATCGCTTCGCAAAACTCGATCCGGCGATCAGGATCATCGTCATTAAGCTCCTGTACCAAATGGACTTTATAAGGATGAAAACTGATGCTTTTCAGAATTTTTCGTACAGTTTCATGAGAAACGTCATGCTCATGCCCAGCTCTACGTAAACTAAGATGTGGATTTTCAATAAATGCTTCAGCAATTTCAATCTGCTTATCCTCAGTTGCTACAGATTGTGGGCGACCAGTTCTCTGAAGATCATTGACAGTCCCAAATTCTGCGAATCGCCGTACAACCCTTTCGACTGTAGATTTTGAGATAGGTGTTCGTCCGTCTTCATTACGAAAATGGTTATTAAACAACGTACGAACTTCGAGGTAAGGTCGGACTCGATCTCCCCAACCACGCATCATCAATAAACTTATCCTTTCTCGCGACGAAAGTTTAGCATACGCCATTGACTTTTATTTAGATATGAATAATACACGAGTCAGAATATTTATGTATTTCAATTTAGTTTTAATTTGTTTATTCAGAGGAAAAAGAAGAATAGTGATAGCGACTCGTCCGCAAAAACTAAGCTAAAAACTTATCAATTGCAAAGAAAAACGAATTGTTCAAAAAGAAATGTTTACAATGAAGGAAAATGTTTATTACATAAAAAAATTTTTGTTTAACTTGTTCTTAAATTTATTGTGAACTCATGAAAAGGTTAAGAAAATGAACAGTGACAGGAATTTTTTAACAAATAATAAAATAAGGACTATCAGTTACAAAAGAAATATTTAAAAGTTTAGAAAGAAATTTAAAAAAAAATCAGAATTAAATAAAAAAACTTCTTAGAAAAAAATCACAGAAATTTATTCGCAATTTATAAAATGAGCTAAAAATACAAAGAACTTGTTTAAAAAGAATAGGAGGTTTGTCGGTTTGTGGGATAATTTTAGAATTTATATTTGTAGGTATTTGGGTTTATTATCCATATGGGTGTTAAATTTATTGATTTAGGGTTCAAAGATTATGAGTTCAAGGTTCATGAGTTTGCAATTTATGGATTTGTTAATTAATGGGTTTTAAATCTACCGGATTGAAGTTGGACACATAAATGTGAAAGCCTGAAACACCGAACCCATGAACCCTCAACTCACGCTAACCAATCGCGAGAGGCAAGGGGACTCACGTTAATCAAGCACCCCAAAGGAAACAGAACTTACTACGTCCACGTCGTTGTTTCTGGGTAACGCTAAAAGTAAGAATAAGGGCGATAGTAAGGTTATTAATTTAAAAAGTGCTTGAACCTCCAAATAATGTGCAAAGCTGATCTCAAAGTCAAGGTGGTCAATGTTGTTGGTTTCACAACTTTTTCAAACATTTAGTCTTTCATAAATCCTCTAAAGTTTGAATACGACAATGTTTTGACAGTTTATCCAAAATTGACCTTGATTTGACCTTCTAAAGATCACGTCAAATACTATTTTCGAAATGAAATTTCCCACTCTATCGATTGCCAGTGTAAAAAATGAAGATTTCCATTAAAAACAATAGGTGTCCTTGAAATAACCTTGAAGGGCACGTCCAAGGTCAAGTATAAGGTCACCATTGAGTTCCTCGTTGAAAGTTACACGAGGAATAGCTTTACCGCTTGCAAAAATATTCAGAGGTATCTAAGAACCTTGCTGGAGTGTAAATAACCTTGGAGTAACCCTCAAGTTCAAACACTAGCTCTGACTTAATTACGTATCTGAATGTAAAATTTCCCGCTCTATCGATTACCAGTCTGAAAAATGGGGGTTCCTATTTAAAAAATAACAGTTGACCTTGAAATAACCTTCAAGGTCAAGTCCAAGGTCAAAGTGAATGTCACCATTAGATTCCTCGTTGAAAGTTACTTAAGAAATGACCTTGACCTTTATCAGAATTACTTTACCTCTGAAAATATTCAGCCGTCCCGGGACTTAATTGACACCCTGTATATATATATATATATATATATATATATATATTGTGACGCGGGGTACTGCGGGGTACCCTTGCGTCGTCGCGAGCTGGCGCGAGCGGGCGCGAGCGCGGCGGAGGTTAGGCTAAGCCGGCGCGCGGGGGACAGATTGCCAGGTGGGCAATCTCAGGGGATTCTCTCGAGCCGTCGAGGACGACGGACGCGTGTACGCGCGTGATCAGGGTGCGACCCGGAGAGCGACTAGAAATCCGGAGGAGGCGAGCGTCGAGAGACGAGCGTTCGAGGGTAGCAGCCAAGGACGAGCCGAAGCTGCTACAATTGTGTTTCCCCCGTTCTTTCTCTCTCTCCGTAGCTCGTGATCGCGGACTCTCGTGCGGCGTGAGTCGCGGCTCTCGTAGACGAGCCGCCGCGTAATTCGACATTGAGACCTCGAGCACGGGCTCGAGGCCGAATTTGTTGTACATCGCGTGGAACGGGCGAGCGGCCCGTTCCCTCGTATGCGTGCGTACGTGTGTGTACGCGTAGAGTAGGCAAGCGGCCTGCTCTCAGACGCAAACGTTTGTTTACGTGGAGCAAAGTCGTTGCTCCGCGTAAACACCACCGATCGCAGACCACGCGATCGGCCGGCGAATTCTCGGCGCGGCCGCTAGGTGGCGACGGACTTTTTCACAGGGATTGAAAAAGCCGCGAAATTCAAATTCGAATTAATTACTAGGGTTCGCGTGCGTTCGTGAATAGGGAGAAAAATTGAATTTTCTTTTGAGAAATCGGAGAGGGAAAAATCAGGGGATTTTTCCATTAGTAGATTTAGGTGGAGAGAGAGAATCTCGCGTGGCGGCAAACGTTCCTTCAGGCGGAAGGAACGTACGAAAAGGCGAGTTCTTCTGTTTTTGCAAGCGGGTTTGCGAGGAAAATAAATTTTTTCGATTTTCATTCGTGTTCGGAGAATTATTTCGAGCAGACAGTGGCAGCTCCAACCTGCTCCTGTCAAAAATTTCTTTTTCATCTCTTTTTGAAATTTCTGGAGTAGAGTTCGTAAAGTGAACAGTCGCAGCCGTGCTCTGCTCCTGTTCAGAGACTTTACGACATTGGAACTCACAAAGAGTTCCAAATTCTGATTAAATAAGAGAACGGTCGCAGCCGTGCCCTGCTTCCATTCAAGAAGCTTTTAATCACTGAACACACGGGTTGTTCAGAAATCATTCAACAGCATACAGTCGCAGCCGTGACCTGCTTCTGTATCGGGCAGCTGTCGAGTGAAAACTCGGAATTTCAACAATCCAGAAGCAAAAACAAGACAAGAATTCGCACTTTCGACTGGGAACCTTTCGAGTTGGCTAGTTAGCTAACAATTGTAATTTACAAAAGTTGTAATTGACTAACACCCGAAACACGTTTGGGAGAAAATTGTAGATAGAATTTTTCCCGTTCAAATTGACCTCGAGAAACGAAAGTTTTCGAGGAAAATTCGTTTCCTCGCTGAATTTGGCAGCGAGAATTTCAGATAGAGGCGCGTAAAAATAAGTAGATATTTTTGACGCAGTTCAAACGCGACTGTGCTACAAACTATAGGCAGTCGTAAAGAAATACTCTAAAACGTGTTTCATCGAGAGAATCTCCCACATTACACGGTAGGCGTAGTTGCGTCGCCAACCGAAAGGGCCGTTCCATAAATTGTTTCGCTTTTTTGGGACAGAGGGCAGACCTGTACACAATCAGGTGAAGATGGAGTACAGAGCGGAACCTACGGAACGGGATGTCCAGCAACGGCTGCTAGCAATCCCGACTGTCGAACAAGACGACAGGAGGTCGTCCTTGTACGCAGACTCTGTGGTACGGGATACTACAGAGGAGCAGTTCGCGGACCTACAAACACTGCTGGAGAGGATACAGCAGGCAGTCGAAGAACACAACGTCAGATACAGAGATCTGACGTACACGGTTACGACCCAGGCGAAGACCATCGCGACCTTGACGAGCAGGGTAGACCAGCTAACTCGAGAGGTCGAGCAGCTGAGGTCTTCGATGTCCAACACGAGGTTCGACATTCGGCAAAAACGACTGGCAACGGGAACGTACAGACACAATGCAGTCATCGCCAAGGGTTGAATCCGAGGACACGTTCACGAGGAACTATCCCACGTTCGGCTGCAATTTGGACGGCACGCCGGCCGTCCCAAACACACAGAGATTTCCGTCACGTGAGATAAGGATGTGGGTGGATTTTACCAAACGGGAGGACCAATAGATAGATTGGCCCACCCAACAGCGATATGAATCGCACAGGCAGAGGTCACGATGATCTCAGCCGCATTGTTAACCGTTGGAACGTTGTGTTCACGGCTGAATAAGGAGAAGACGCGGAGTCTTTTCTGAAAACCTTTGAGGACAACGCAAGAGTAGCGAAGCTCAACGAGAGCGACATGCTGGCATCGCTCCCATGCGTCCTCAAAGGAATCGCTGGCATTTGGTATGAATGAGGAAACCTGCAGCCACGAAATAACATGTACGGAGAGCATATCATGCGAGGTATCCTCAATGTCGGCATACAAATCGCAGGACGGAAAGACAGGTTCGTCTTTCCACTCGAAGATAGCGGCAGTGGCCGTACCAACATCAACAGATCAGGAGAAGCCCAAAGCTCCAGTATCTGATGTCGGACTTCAGGAAGTCCTGGATTTAATAGTGAAACAATTCAGTTCGCTGAACGAGGAAATCGCGAAGGCGCTTCGCAAGAAAAAGAGGAAAAGGCAGAGAGGGGAAAGCAAGGGTGCTTCCTCCTCGACGAGTAAAACTGGCCGCTCCGGAAAAGGTAACTCAAAAAATAGTAGTTGCAGCGGGAAGGACGGTCAGAAAAGCGGACAGTCGAAGGAGCCCCTTCGTTGCTACGGATGCAAAAAGAAAGGGGTGATTCGTGCGAAATGTCCGAATTGCTCGCCGGAAAACGGACAGCGGGGGGAGTAGGGCACTCAACTGCTCCCCCAGATGCAACCAAAGCTTGTCAGGAAGCTTCGGAGACAACCTCCCAGGGAGTCAGCGGTACGGCACAACCGGACGTCCCTACGGAGGAAAACCTGGAAACCAGAGGGTGGTTACAGGTGGAAGAGGAGGTTCTCCACTTCCGCGCTCTGTACGATACAGGCGCATCGGTCACGATGATGGGACCGATCGGCCTGCAGTTGAGAACTGCATGCGGCCGAACATTTATGCTACGCGAGCACGCAGGGGCTAAGCTCGCTGATGGTAGCACAAGCTCGATAGAGAGTTGTGTTCACCTTCCCTTTAAGATAGGTGGCATAAGTAGGGAGATCAAGGTGTTGATTATCCCTACACTGGGCGCCGATTGTTACTCGGGTACGAAGTTCACGTCTGAATTCGGCTCGAGACACAATCCGCGGTCCAACGAACTGACCTTGATAGACGACAACGTCAGAGTCGACCTCCAGCTGACCTCGGTCAGGGAGGCTGACACTGTTCAAGTGGAAGCACTTGTGCAGGAGCCGGTCGGTGAGGAGCCGACCACATTTCGGTGCACCACGAGGGTGACCCATATGATTGATGTGGGAGATGCTCGCCCCATCAAGAAGCGCTATTACCCGGAGTCGCCGGTAATAGAGGCTGAGATGCACGCGCAGGTCCGAAAGGTTCCGGACGCTGGCGTCATCACACCATTCACGAGCCCATGGCCAAGCTCGGTTGCGATGGTAAAGCAATCCGGTGGAGGATACCGGATATACATCGACACGAGATCGAAAACGTTCGAGGAGCATCTCAAACACCTTCGCAAGATATTAGGCCGTCTAAGAAAGGCGGGCCTAACTATCAATCGGCAGAAAAGCCACTTCTGCCAATGCGGAATAAAGTACCTGGAGGAGGTGCTGAATCAAGAAAGGTTCTGCCCCGATCCAGAGAAAATAAGGCCGGTACTGGGGTACCCGCCGCTGAAGAACGTGAAGCAGCTAACACGGTTCTTAGGCAAGGCATCGTGGCATAGAAGGTTCCTGAACAACCTCGCCACGATGGCCGATCCGCTTACGCAACTTACGGAGAAGGAGCGTAAGTTTGAGCTGCGTCCTCTCACCTGCCGAGAGGACCTACAGCGTGACAGAACGAGAGTGTCTCGCTGTAGTATGGGCGATAAGGTTTCGCCCATATATATCAAAGGCTACTCTTTCCAAGTAGTCTCGGACCACAGCTGTGTGTAATGGCTGCGTACACCGAGTGGTCCGACAGGTCGATTAGCATGGTGGGCCTTGGAGCTGCAAGTCACCAGTACTTTGTTGAGCACAGGAAAGGTGCGCTCAACAACGTCCCAGATGCCCTTTCTCGTATGTACGAGGAGGAGGGTGGGGAGACACCAGTGGCTGGTGTCTCATGGACAAAGGACTCAAAGATCCGAAGATGGAATGGGTCCGGGGTAGACGGTTCTACTTCAACTACGAGATGTTCCTGAAGAAGACGAGGACATCCAGACCAACGCCCGACCTCCGGGGGAAGGCGGGAGTCGTGTGGATGCGCCCACGACTCCATCAGCAGGCGCTGTTAGCGGGCAAGCGTCTCAGACTGGGTGCGCCCAGTCTGGAGAAGGAAATGTAAAGCGACAACGCGGAAAACCGCGAAAGGCGTCGTAAACCGTCATGTAGACGAAAAGCGCGACGGGAAAGTGAGGACCGGGACGTCTACCGGGTACTACTGACAGGATTGACTTAGAGAGTCATTCCTTACAATTCCTTTCTTCCTTCCATCCTTTTCCCAAATGGAGCAGTTGGAGTTGGAGGAACGAGTCGTAGGACTCTTTCCCGGAGAACGCCGAGGACAAGGCGTTTTTTAAAGTGTTCGACGTGCAACCGCCGCCGGAACAGCCAGAAGGGGGCACCCTGGAGGGGATCCCCGACGATGTTAAGGAGGTTGGGGCGAGGCCCAACCACCACCCAGCAAGCATGCTGGCAACCTACTGAGCGACCAGGAGGTCGTTCACTACGACGCGACAAGCAGCGCGGCTACCTACCGTCTAGCGAGTGGCCAGGAGACAACCCGCAAAGAAACGATCGGAGAGAATACCGATTGTTGTGTACGCCGGCTCCGAGTCTCGGAGCCGGATACACAGGGTATCCCGGGGTCACTGGAAATCGGCGGGAGTGCCCAAGGAGACAAAATGGTGTTTCGTCTCCATTTCGTCGAGGAGTACGTACTCCGCCGCAAACGGTTTGTCACAGCCGTTGTGGGAGGAGCCCACACAAAAGGACAACGCGCGCAATGAGGCGCAAGTCCTGGTGCATGCGTCTGCGATAGTGGCAGAGGCGCCAGCCCGACGGTTCGGCAAACTGGCCAAGAGCCGCGCCGTGCCGAGTCCCGTCACCCGTTGTACGTGAGGGCCAATGGCTTCGTGCTCTGCACGTACAAAATCACGACAAGGTTCGCGGTAAGTTTTTTTTTCCCCTTTCCTGCCCCTTGCTTCCTACACTGTCGAGGTTTGGCTCGCTAATAGTGACAGAGGCCGTCAAGACGTGGCTTAACGGCGTCTGGGAGGAGGGTTTGACGCGGGGTACTGCGGGGTACCCTTGCGTCGTCGCGAGCTGGCGCGAGCGGGCGCGAGCGCGGCGGAGGTTAGGCTAAGCCGGCGCGCGGGGGACAGATTGCCAGGTGGGCAATCTCAGGGGATTCTCTCGAGCCGTCGAGATCAGGGTGCGACCCGGAGAGCGACTAGAAATCCCGAGGAGGCGAGCGTCGAGAGGCGAGCGTTCGAGGTAGCAGCCAAGGACGAGCCGAAGCTGCTACAATTTTAAGTACCGCCCGACTTTTGTAGCGAGTGCGGGCGCGTACCGGCGAAGAGTCGAGGAGCGCCTCGACTCTCGAGCGGAAACCTTAGTTCGTCGAACGCAGGGAACGTTTCCCCCGTTCTTTCTCTCTCTCCGTAGCTCGTGATCGCGGACTCTCGTGCGGCGTGAGTCGCGGCTCTCGTAGACGAGCCGCCGCGTAATTTGACATTGAGACCTCGAGCACGGGCTCGAGGCCAAATTTGTTGTACATCGCGTGGAACGGGCGAGCGGCTCGTTCCCTCGTGTGCGTGCGTACTCTCGGCCTGCTCTCAGACGCAAACGTTTGTTTACGTGTAGCAAAGTCGTTGCTCCGCGTAAACACCATCGATCGCAGACCACGCGATCGGCCGGCGAATTCTCGGCGCGGCCCGGCGCGGCCGAGAATTCGTAGGAGCGCGCGCATTAGCGTTCACGCGCGGCTCCGCTCGGCTACACTCGGGCACGTTCGGAGCATTCGGCTCGCGCGCCCGACATCTACTAACTTCTCCGGGACGCGGACATTTGTAATTTCTTTTACGGAGGCAATAAAGGCCTCCGACTTGCTTTTTACTTGTTCGCGTCATTCTCTCGAGTAGTCCGCGGGACTACTCGACAAACCTTCCTCATCCCTAACCTACCGGATACCGCCACTCTATCGTAGAGCTGGGCGGCCGGCATCAGCTGTCCAAGGGACGGACAGTACGCGAGCGCGAGGGACGCGCTCGCATCTAGCACGCGAGTACGAAAAGCGAGAGTACAGGCGTACTCTCGCGTTGTAGACGGGCCGCGGCGACGTGTGTTCGCCGTCGGGTGCTCGCACGTGCCCCATTGCACCCATCTTGCGGAGGAAGGTCTCCTCCGCAAGATAATAGGTCAAAAGGCAACCCCGTTACAATATATATATATATAATATACATAAGGTAAGGTCCTAAACTCCTAATCAACGGTTAGAAAATGGAAACCAACACGAGTCAGCATTTCTAAAAAAAATAAATTGAAAGTAAATTGAAAGTTTACTCATTTTTCAGATGTACCACAGTGTGGTGCGTAAAATATCTTGTATGATTGTAAATTTAAAACAATAAAAAAAATTAATTTAAAAACAACAAATAATTTTTCAACCAGCGTATTTCTCGTGTGTGTTTAGTTAAGATAAAGAAATATACATTATAGTATCGTGCCTCTTTTTATCTGCATTAGCATCGAAAAATACTCGGGAAAATTGTCTTCAGAATGATACAGAGGCTGCAATGCATACTTCAATATTTTTGTAAATCTGGAATACGAAATTTGGGAGCTTAATTTCATTGGCAATTAAGAAGCACTAAATTTATTTAGGAGTTTTCTTTTTTTGCCAATTATAAACCTTCTTAAATATAGTATGTATAATTTTTAGCTCGAGGAGCACTGCGGCCTCTATAGCGTTTACCTCTATATAAGTTGATTTTTATAACATACGTGAAACTATTGAAATCAATCGATAATATAGAGTCAAGTCGTATACTTGTCAAGCTTTTTTACTAAACCTACAAACCCTAAATTTGGAAGCCTGCTTTCATTGACAATAAAACCACAGCCTTCATTCACTTAATATTATATCAAAGAATATAATAAACCAGTGATTTGCGGGGTTCCTGTAAATTGAAGAAACAAATATACGATTTAAGGGCTTTTTTATTTACACACTTGGTGCATATACTATTTTGTTACACGGGAGTCGAAAATTGCATATCCAATTTTTCACCCGAAGCGCGAACATTACGAATTATACTCGTCGTGTATAAAAATAGGATATTGCGTACTCGCACAATTTAAGCTATTTATTCATTAAGACCCAAATAGTGATCTTTACCTCTAGTATTGTTCCATAAAAAACATTTAAAATTTTTATTTATTTGTTCACTTGCCATAGCTTTTTTCTCAATAAAGTAACTTATATGTCACCGGACCAGGTTTAAAATACTCTTCATTACCTGCACTTCAGATGTATCGGATCACTTTTCTGAAAAAAAAAAAAAAAATACATAAAAGGTTATTGTAGACACTTTTTGTCCAAAATATTAGGCAAACACTAATATTTTACACGAAGATGTCTACAATAACCTTTTATGTAATTTTTTTCAAAAAAGTGATCCGATACATCTGAAGTGCAGGTAATGAAGAGTATTTTAAACCTTTCAAAATAACCGAACAAAATAAATAACTGCACTGATTGTATTAAACCCAAATGCAGTCCACATATCACACATAGAGTTTTATATTTGGAATTTTATGTTTACAATAACTAAATGCAACCTTAGCATCGATGACTCACTTATGCTTCAAGCGAGCGAGCCCAGGTGGCAGAATTTCAATTGACCCAGCCAAAAAATCTAATATACAGGGTGTTCGAAATGTTCCGTACCCCCACTTATAACATAAAGTAAGCATTTTGGAAAAAAATGTTAAATACAAAAGTTGTTAAGTTTTGAAGGTTGAACTAAATGATGACCTTGGATTTGTTATTGGTTATCATTTTCAAGGTCATTTAAAGGTCATCTTCAGTTTTTTAAATAGGGACCCCTATTTTTTATTTCAGATTCTGAAAGAGCACAAAATTTTACATCTGGATATGTATCCACGTTATGGCTCAAAATGACCTACAGAGGTCATTTAGTGGTTAAATGATTATTTAGTAGCAGAAAGCCAAGAAATCCCGATTATTAAGAACTTTGGGTGTATTTGACGAAAAGAAAAAAAAAATTTCGTACTTTAATACTAAAGTACATAATTTGATTTTCTAGGACGAACTTTATTATCACTTTAAAATTGGCTTTCATTTTTAAGGTCATTTGAAAGTTATCTTCAGCTTATTAAAAAGGGACTCATTTTGTATTCCGGATTCTGGAGGAGCATTAAATTTTAGGTCTGGAGATATGTACAATATCCACGTCATGGCTCGAAATGATCTACCTAGGACACTTGGGGGTTATTAATTTCAAAAGCAAAATAATCTAACCGTTTTACATGAACAGTTTTTATTGCAATAATTTTTTGCAAGGGTTACGAGTTTCTACGCATGATTCATAGCATTTTCAGGATCGTTACTTGTACCTTAGAAGATTTTGCTCACTATTCTTTTTAGGAATCAGTTCATTTATAATTGTTAATTAACAATTGTTTACTCCTATTTACTTTTCTGTTTTCAAGAGTTAAGTGAAGTTCTCTTACTTCGAAATTCAGATAATTGTATTAATTTTCAATAATTGTACTTTTAATCGTAGTGAAAAATGGCACATCTTACTGAACGAGAAAGAATATCTTTGTTGATGATGCGAGGGTGGGGTGATCAAGAGAGAGGTTACAAACAGGTACAGCGTTTATTCAATGAAACATTCAGAGTTGAAGAAAATAACCCTATTTCAAAAAGTACCGTAATTCGTACAATTAGACGTTTTGAAGAGACAGGTGGTATTAAAGATCGTCCTAAATCAGGTAGATCCAAATCATCGTCTAATGATGAAAAGAGCTTAGACGTATTACAATCATTTATTGAGGACCCCCATTGCAGCATCAGACGTTGTGCACAACAGCATGAAATGGGAGCTGCATCTGTGCACAAAATTTTGAAACTCAACAAATGGCATCCTTTTAAATTAAAGTTGGTACAGGAATTATCTGAAGATGATTTTGATAGAAGGGTAGAGTTTTGTGATGTAATGATGCAAATGATATCTGATGATCCTTTGCTCCTCAATAACATTGTTTTCTCTGATGAAGCCACGTTTGAGTTAAGCGGAACAGTGAACAGACATAATTGTCGATACTGGAGTAACATCAATCCACATTGGATGAGAGCGGACCACACGCAACATCCTGAAAAAGTAAATGTTTGGGCTGGCATATTTAATGGAAGAGTACTTGGCCCTTTCTTTATTGAAGGTAATTTAAATGCTGCAATGTATGAAAACATGCTTCGAGACCAAATTATACCTGCTATACGGAATTTAACGGGTGGAAATCTGGACGAAATTTACTTCCAACAGGATGGTGCTCCTGCACACTACGGTATTCATGTTCGCCGATATTTAGATGCAACATTTCATGATAGATGGATTGGGCGGCGAGGTACAATTGAATGGCCACCTCGGTCCCCAGACCTAACGCCTCTTGATTACTTCCTTTGGGGATACTTGAAGGATAAAGTTTATGTTATAAAACCACGTGACTTGGATGAATTACGCCAAAGAATCACTGATGAAATAGACTTGATACCTCAGCAAATCTTGCGAAATGTTGTTGCAGCCTTTTACAATCGGTTAGCACATTGCCAAACTGTTAATGGGCAACAATTTGAACAGTTGTTGTAAAAAGTTCCTGTCAACGACATTTTAAAAAAATCAGTTTGGGCGAATAGTCCACTGTCTTGATTTAGTTAGCTGGGCCGCCGATAGTCCTGCCTTAGCTGACTGGGCTGCTAGTGTTCTTGTCTTAGTAGGCTGGGCCGCCGATGGTCTTGCCTTAGTTGGCTGGATCACCCATGATGTTACCTTAATTAGTTGTGCCTCCCGTGCCTGAGCAATAAGGCTCATTTTGATTAGACATTTTTTATTTATCATTTTCTCCCCCGAGGTATGTAGTTGTTGGGCCTAAGGCTTATTTTGATTAGACATTTTTTTATTTATCATTTTCTCGCCCGAGTTATGTGGTTGTCTGGCCTAAGGCTTATTTTACGCCAGTGTCAATTACACCTTCTACAATCCTAATGCAGAATTTAGCGCTGGTGCAAAATGGAGAATTACAACTAGGAGGCTTAATTTGGAAAACTAAAGTTAACCTTCAAATGACCTTAAAAATCAAGGGCAATGTCAATTTAACGCCACCATAAAGTTTGTCTTGCAAAATCAAATTACTTTAGTATTGGTCAGATACTCTCAAAGTTCTTAATAATCGGGATTTCTTGGCTTTCTGCTACTAAATAATCATTTAACCACTAAATGACCTCTGTAGGTCATTTTGAGCCATAACGTGGGTACATATCCAGATGTAAAATTTTGTGCTCTTTCAGAATCTGAAATAAAAAATAGGGGTCCCTATTTAAAAAACTGAAGATGACCTTTAAATGACCTTGAAAATGATAACCAATAACAAATCCAAGGTCATCATTTAGTTCAACCTTCAAAACTTAACAACTTTTGTATTTAACATTTTTTTCCAAAATGCTTACTTTATGTTATAAGTGGGGGTCCGGAACATTTCGAACACCCTGTATTTTAGACAGGACTCGAGTTCCTATATCCTACCCCTCCTCGAATACAGATTCCTTAACACTATACACTATCACACTTCACCAAAGAAAACTATAATTCCACTGGAAGCTTCCACGCCAAATCTGGAGTCTGAACCGGAGAACATAATCCAGCACGTTGCAACCATATTCCTGGTGACGAGTCACACAGAGGTGGCACACCAAGTCCAGCTTACAACATTCTCCCTGGCGACAAGTTTCACAGAGGTGGCACAGCGAGTCCAGCTTTCAACCGTGAAAACCAATTCAGCCTGGATTTAGAAGTTTCCTTCGAGGCAGCATCTACCTCACCAGCAGTCGATGGGTCAGAAGGACCATCTTCTCCAGGACTAGTGTACGAGCTGCAGGTACTCTGAAGGCTCCTCGAGTACAACTCTCGCAAACCTACCAAGGAATAAAACAATACAAGCTTACATCAACCAAACACTCTTTCAAATTTCAAAGCCCACAGATATATATACTGACAAACAACCACAGACTTCACATCTCTTTTAATCTTTTTTAAAAGTGACAACCTTTATCTTCTTTATTAAAACTAATTTTCAGATTGCTCTTCCCTTTTCCATAACCATATCTCAAGAGTCATTTAAATATTATAAAATACTTATCTGACACCTGTACTCGCTACGCCTAATCCAAATTTAATGTTTGAACTGCATCAATACTTCAATAACTTCCAGAGTAAGTAAATGCAATCAGCTGTACGTCTGCTTGCATATAGGTGTCCCTATGCTAGGGAACCCCTAACCAAGTATAAGGGTCCGTCTACAACGACCCTACCCAGTTTGTACACGCCGTTTCGCGTGTTCATAAATACCGAACCCGGCGTACCCAATAAAGACTTTAAAATAAGATCAACCTTTAATTATACAAAATTTCCTCATTTTTACAAACACTCAAAAACCCTTTTCAGAGCCGAATAGCAACTTCTAATCAGAGGCGGGCCCGTACAGGACGCGCATTGCCGACACGGGTTTTCGCTAACCCAATCGCCTTTGAAAATTATTTTCCGAAGGAACGTAACGGCTTAGGCAAGTGGCTGTATATATTAACATATACAGTTACGCGCTTTTGCACGTAACAGATATATATCAAACTGTAGATTAATATTATATTATATATCAAACTATAGTTTAATATAATCCACCTATAATTATTAAACATCACTCATTCTCAAATTCAAAAATGAACAAAAAGGAGGTATGTATATTATAAGGCGACTATGATTCATTAAATCAAATATATACACGGTGTTTAAAAATGAACTGGCACGACCAGTATATCCGTGTTCAGAATAACATTCTAAGCACTTTTTCACTTTTGGCATTTTTCAGAATTTGGGATAATTACGGAGTTATTGTTAGTTAAAATCTACAATAATTATCCAATCAGCGCTCGATTTGACGATGATCCCCGCATGACTCTCCCCGCGCGGCCCATGCTGCTCGAGTAAACCCCGCCTACCAGCGTCAGCTAGAGCGCTGATTGGCTAATTATCAAAGTTTTTGATTGACCATAACTCGATAATTAGCCACAATTACAAAAAATGCCAAAAGGGAAAAAGTGCTTAGAATGTTATTCTGAACACGGGTATACTGGTCGTGCCAGTTCATTTTTGAACACCCTGTATATATTTAATCTAAATTTTAATTTTTATTTTACAGATGATTGAAAATACTCGTCAATTTCACGAGTTATTGTTGATCACTCTTTCTGTACTATCTAAAAATCTGCACCTTCGGATTCCTAGAGGAATTGGCTTAGAACTAATATCTCTTATCTTCATGATGGTTACTTTATTTTTGAAAACATATTATTTTAATTTATTAATGATAAAATGTAACGCAACAGAAAATTGTAGAAGAACAAGCTGGAATTAAGTTGCAACAAGAATCTGTGAGGAGAATAAACAATATCGACCCTGCTAATGTAACTCAAAAATTATTAGAAGTCGAGCGAATTAAGCAGAAACCCATCAAAAGGAAAGCTGAGGAGGACGCATCAGAATTAGTAAAAAAAGCGAAATTAACTGCAGTTGAAAAAAATAAACCAGCATCAGTAGTGCGTAAAATAAATTGCAGTATTCATCCACCGTCAGCAGTGAATAAAAAATGTGATTTTACTGTTCCTTCACCGTCAGCAGTGAATAAAAAATGTAATTTTACCGTTCCTTCACCGTCAGCAATGAATATAAAATGTGATTTTACTGTTCCTCCACCGCCAACAGTAATTAAAACATGTGACTTTAGTGCTTCACCATCATCATCATTATGTATAAAATCAGTAGAAATTATAATACCACCATTGGATGTTAAAAAATTAACATTAACCCTTTCGGGCATATAAGGAACTGACAATCATAACGTTTCTGAAACTACAATATTTGAATGTCCAGCATCAAGCTGAATCCAAATCTGGAGTCAGATTTTCGAAATTATAAGAATTGAGCCCAATACCGAGGGGGCCCACTCCCAAAATGCAAAGTTTTGAAAAACAAAAAATACCATCGTATTCTACACAAAATTTTAAGAAGAAATTATTCTTGTCATTTTTTTGATAAGACACACCAATTTCGAATAAAAAATTATTGAATTTCTAGGACTTATAATATATTTGTTGTAATGATCACTTTATTAATAAAGGATTATACACTTGATTAGACAAAGCACCTACTCGACGCACGAGGTAGCAGAAGAGTAAGAAAGGGTTCTACGCGCAATGACTTGACGCACTTACTCGGCACACACATATCGCGTGCATGTACGCACACACTTCATACATACATCTCGCTAGCGCATTGCTCCTATTCAACAGATAATTATTTTATTAGTAAAAAGATGAGACCCTTAAAATTATCTCTAGTAAATAAGAAAATTATGTAAAAAATACTGTATAACGTAATTCATGTAAATAATTTAAATAAAATAATTGTAATTGTAGAATATGAGTAAGTATATATGAGTAATAAAGTATAAACAATAATAAAATATAATAAAAATATATGATATTTATTTATTATAATTAATGTATACTGTAACGGGGTTCTTGCTTGACCTTTTATCTCTCGGAGGAGGCCTCCCTCCTCCAAGATTGGTGCAATGGGACACACACGAGTGTCTCGCGAGGTCCTTACCTCGGGGTGCGCGCGAGCACCCGATGGCGAATGTACGTCGCCGCGGCTCGTGTACAACGCGAGAGTACGCCTGTACTCTCGCTTCTCGTACTCGCGTGCTGTTGCGCGAACGCGTCCCTCGCGTTCGCGTGGCTGTCGTTCTCCTAGACGATTGCCGCTGCCGGCCGCCCAGCTCTACGATAGAGTGGCGGTATCCGGGAGGTTAGGGACGAGGAACGTTTGTCGAGTAGTCCCGCGGACTACTCGAAAGAATGACGCGAGCAAGTAAAATGTTGATCGGAGGCCTTTATTGTTGGAGAAATGGAGAAGTTAGTAAATGTCGGGCGCGCGGGCCGAGTGCCCCGAACGCGCCCGAGTATAGCCGAACGAAGCCGCACGCGAACGCAAGCGCTCGCGTCTCTACGAATCCTCGACAACGCCGAAAATTTTATTGTACTTTGATGCTAATAACCTTTATGGATGGGCTATGGTACAATTTTTACCATATGGAAATTTTAAATGGTATGAAAAAATAGATAATATTGACTTTTTTAACGTTCCGGATGATAATGATGTTCATTTTGTTCATTTTGGATTTATTTTAGAAGTTACTTTAGAGTATCCCAAAGAGTTACATGATGCTCACAAAGATCTCCCCCTATGTCCTAAACATAGAGCGCCACCTGGTTCAAATATGAAAAAACTTTTAACTACTGTTGCGACCCAGGGAGGAAAAATTATGATTAGTAAAATAGTTATGTACATTTTAATCTAAAAACACACCAAGCAAAGCTTCACATGTACAAATACCGCGCAGATGCCTACCGGGCTTTTCCCCATCCCTTTTTTTACATTTTAATCCCACGCATTTTGTGTTACTCACGAACATACAATAAATGTAACTACCGACGTCCCTTTTTTATGATACTCAGCATCTGTAGCGCTAATGACCGTCCCTCCTTTCTGACCATTGGTATTTCCCGCACTTACTCCCGAACAAGCATTGACCAGTTTTCTTTTCCTTAACGATCAGCCAGCAGTTAACGTGCTTTCCCTTCCAACCAATCACGAAACATCCTCAGATTCCCACTCTACTCCCACTCTACTCCCACTCCACTCCCACTCTATTCCAAAGAAAAATTTTGCAGTATTTTACAACTACTTATACGTATATATCTGAATGATTCAAATACTCTTCCATGGGGTCATTATCGAACTCTAGAAGTATCAAGTCTAAAAGAGAGAAAAGCATTACAACGTAGAAAAAAGAAGAGATTTAACAATATAGCATTGGATTGTAATTAAGGTACAGAACAACAACAGATACTTCTACAAGGTGATGATCGATGTCAATCAAAAGGCAGGATCTGTGGTGGGGGAGAAGGACCTCCACAGAAGAAGAAATTAAAGTTTGAGATGTAGGAGGAGGTAACGCTTGTATATGTAGAAGACTATGAGAAGGGAAAATATGGAGGGGATAACGGAGTCGGCGGCTCAAGTCATGAGAGTGGGGAGTTGGATACAAAAACCGAGAGCTCACCTTAGATGACTACAGTTCTCCAGCAACTGCATAAAGAGCAGACTATCCCTTTTCTCTCGAGTTACTCTCTTAAATACCATTATAATAAATTATGTTCTATTCAATATATCAAATAATGCGCTCTCATATTAATTCATTGAAATTTGTTTCTAATAATTTGTATTATTTTTTATAGAATGGATTTCTCTGCACTCAACAAAATCGCCAACGAGACCTACCTCCCAAAAAAATCATTGTCAGACTTGACCGACAATCTCAAATATCAAGTTACAAAAGTTCGATCGCTCAACAGTCGATATGGATTCAGCGTGGTTGTGACAATCGATTTGGAATTTCAAGTGTTTATCCCGAAGCGAGTTTCCGCGATCTTGGAAGGAAATAAGACAATGCTCGACGCTTTGACCCAAAAGGCTGAAGAAGGAGAATTATTTTTACTACACATCAAAGGCAGTACCTTTGAATTTAAATAAAAAAAAATATCTATTTTAAAAAAATTAAGCTGAAATGTAAATATTGTTATAACTTGAATTGAATAAATTTGTAATGTTTTCATATTAAATCAAAACACGCTTTTTTATTCTTAATATATAATTTAAATTTAACTTACAAATAATGGAGAGAGAAATAGAAGAAAGAGGGTTCTTCTTCTGCAAGGGAACTTTTTGCTGCGGTGGCGGCGTCTCCTTCGAAAGTAAAGTAGGGATAAGGACTTAAAATAAGGATGAGAAGCTTCTTCAACCGTTAGTTAGAAGAATTACCTGCAACAGACTCTTTCACCATGCCAGCTGTAAGAAATAGGAAATATGTTCACTCCTCAAAGCATGTGTGGTTTTCAGGAGAAGATCAAATAAGCTATCTTCCTATTGAAGGCAAACACTATAGAAATTGAAGATGGGAGCAACTTGCACGAGATCGGGAACGCTTTCAACGACGTATTGAAGAACTAAATACTATGATATCACGAATCTTTAATATTCTTTTGCATTCGAGTTATTTCACTCTTGAAAGTATTTACTTCAGCTTCGATTGAGACAGAAAATCTAAATTTATGGCTTTATGAGGATAAACAACGTTAGAAATCCTTTTATTGTCTGCATCATACTACCCATCTTCAGTTATTTTATATCCTATTCCTGGAGGACCACGAGAACCCACTTTTTTGGCAAGTTTACGACCAAACACATCAACACTCATTTTGGGACTGACATACATATGAACGATGTTTCTAATATATATAGCTAGCCTCGCGAAGATCTTCAAATGATTGAATGAATTTTATTAATATGACTAGGATTATCAGCTGCTTGCTCGGTTATTAACAGTCTAAATCGATTGACAAGTTCGTTTGGATCATCCCACCACACGAAATTAAATGTCGTATTTTTTCTAGCTATTTTGTGAGTAGGTAAAAGTCCAGACCCACCAATGGACTCTCTCTTCTTTTTTCTGATGTTGGGAGATAAATTTGGAGCAATAAATGTTTTGAATTTTTTCAAATTTTTGTTGCGACATTCCCCGTCTGTTTTATGTCTTTTCCTATGTGCGTTAGTGTTTTCAAGAATTTTCAAATAATTTTGTTGATCCAACGAGCTAATCATTTTAGAATCAGGCTCTTTGTGAAAGAGGAGCTCCATCAAACCGAGAGTTGATGTGTATATTTCATTATTCACAATCACTTTATTGTTTTTAAAATAAATAGGAGAGTCACCAATCACATAATTATTTTCCGTTAAACACCAAAAATTTTGTCTAAATTACTCTGTTTTGAACTATCATCGTGCAGTAAACGAATGTAGTTTCCTGCAATGGAATCATTAAACAACTGATCCAATACACTTTTAGAAGTTTTCTCTATATTTTCATTAGTAGTAGCATTGTTGGATTCATCGATAGATGTTTCTAGATTACAGTCATCATCATCATCTTCATTACTAATAGCTGATTCAAATGTATTTTAAATGTATTGTCAAAAAAACTCATTGGTATTACTATTGAAATAGCAAGTTTTATTTTTTGAACTATCTGCTTCATTTGAATCGAACACTTTTCTAAAATTAATTTTATATTTTTTCTCGGGTTTTATAAAATTAATCTTATCTTCACTAATTTCTTTTTTATCAGTTACCTCTATGAATTTTTTCAATGGATCGACTTCAGGTTTGAAAGTTTCATTCAAAGTTATTTCTAAATTGGCTTTTCCCCGTTTTATTAGCTGATGTTTTCGCTTGATTGTCTCGCGAGCCTCATCTAATTGTCGAAGTATGCTCTTCTCTCGTTCAAATTAGTCATGTTGATGCTTCTATAATGTCTCCCATGATTAATTGGTCTGTCTCTATCAATAACTAGAAATTCATGTTTATCATCTCTCAACATGTTGAACAAATCTCTTAATTAACATGATTGTTATAAATGTGTTTTATATTTACATTATCTTGACGAAACAATACTAGTAAATTTACGTTATCTCTAATAAGATGCTTAGGAATGCGTGCATATGACTGACAAAGATAAAAACTATCCACCTTTTTATGTCTTCATATGCACGTTCTCTTGCTTTTCAATAGCTATATCATCAAAAATCATGATGGAATTCGTACGTGCTTTATCAGGTGAAATGACTGACTCATGCTGGCTAAATGCGCAGTATTGTACACCTTCTCTCAGACTCAATAAATCTTTCAAAAATTTATATTTAGGTTGATTAAGCGACTTTGAATACACATACAGGGTGTCCAAAAAGTCCCGGAACACTTTAATAATTTTCCAAGTGAACTGATTTTGGACAAGGTCAAGGTCAATATAGAGGTAGCTTTTGTCAAGGAATTTACTAATGCCCTTAGATTTGACCTTGGATTTAACTTTCAATGTTATTTCAAGGTCAACTTTGTTTTTTCAAATGGGAACCCCTATTTCTGACACCGGATTCGAAAAGAGCACAAAATTTTGGATCAAAAATGCTTTTAACACTTTTTTGACTAAACGTATAATTTTTGAGAAAAAATTCGCTAAGATTTAAACACTTTTAAACTCTTTAATTTTTTTCTCGCAACGGATGCATTTAATCGAAAAATTACTAAAAATATTATTGATTTAGAATTGCATGAAAAATGTGGTGGTATTTTTCATTTTTCCCATTTAAAATTTTTTAGAATATTGTTTTTTAGGCAATTCTACAAAATTAAAAATTATGATAATAAAAAAAAAACACCATTTTTTCATGCAATTCTAAATCAATAATATTTTTAGTAATTTTTCAATTAGATATATCCTTCTCGAGAGAAAAATTGAAGCGTTTAAAAGTGTTTAAATCTTAGCGAATTTTTTTCTCAAAAATTATACGTTTAGTCAAAAAAGTGTTAAAAGCACTTTTGATCCAAAATTTTGTGCTCTTTTCGAATCCGGTGTCAGAAATAGGGGTTCCCATTTGAAAAAATAAAGTTAACCTTGAAATAACATTGAAAGTTAAATCCAAGGTCAAATCTAAGGTCATTAGTAAATTCCTTGACAAAAGCTACCTCTTTATTGACCTTGACCTTGTCCAAAATCAGTTCACTTGGAAAATTATTAAAGTGTTCCGGGACTTTTTGGACACCCTGTATATATTTTCAAATCTGAGACTTTGGGCTGAGTGATTAGTGTCAGCAAACAATTAGTTTTTCCACAATTACGTGGACCGCAGAATACCGCACGTATAGTGTCTGGTAGTAGTTCACCATGTCTTTTTTCTCGATTTTCTGTCTCCACTACTTTATCGAAATTTATCACTTGAAGCTTAAGAGGTTGCTCTTTGAAATCCATGTTAACGTTTCACTGATTCAACGACGAATAAGCTCGCCAGTTATAAAAAGGCTACTTATATATTTTTGAACTCATTAACGTTTTGTCATTCAAAGAAGAATGATCGCTCACAATCGTCGAAAAAAGTGCGGTGGTAGTCTAGTAAACAAGATCATAAATAGTTTACCTTTCGAAGCTCACG
Source organism: Sycophila sp. Sp_5 (assembly GCA_018906775.1). Taxonomy (NCBI): domain Eukaryota; kingdom Metazoa; phylum Arthropoda; class Insecta; order Hymenoptera; family Eurytomidae; genus Sycophila; species Sycophila sp. Sp_5. The sequence goes on from JACCID010000351.1 coordinate 59,091, forward strand.
TACTTGTTCACCAGTCCTGCGGACCGGGAACTAAATTAGAGAAACGATTAGCTCGAGGAGATCCTGGCGTAAATCAATTAGACGTAGTCTGTGGAGAGCACGACATTGCTTATTCTCAAAATCGTGAAGACGTTGCTGCGTGAAACGAAGCAGATAAAATTTTAGCTAAAAACGCCTGGGAACGAGTAAAAGCTAAAGATAGTAGTTTTGGTGAGAAAGCAACTGCTTTATGAAAGTTGAAAGCAAGCTTGGTATGGGTATAAAAATGTCTCAGAGATATAATGTAAAGAAACGAGGTAAAGGCTTGAAACAACAATGACGAAAATGTGTAAAAAGTAACAAAAAACCAAACATTACTTTAAAAAAACTAATTACGGCTGCCTCGAAAAGCAGCGTACCTAGCAATATATCGTTTCTAGTTATTCGTTCAGCATTAAAAGGAACTAAGAAAGCTATAAAAAAGGCTGGACGTAGACGTAAAAAAATAATACCTCGTGTTTTACCAATCCCCAATACCGTTGGTGGAACTCTTCCATTTTTAATTCCATTATTTGCCGCGCTCACTAATTTAGATATAGACAAATATGCTCAAATACTGAAAATCAAGAATTTCCGTAGTGTTTTCATGTGTAACACATGAACTTCTAATGGACCACGTTACCAAGAGCCAGCTGTCGTAAATTTAGACGATAAAAATGGTCCAGGTACTCATTGGGTTGCGTACAAGAAGAAAGGTAGTGAGGTTATGTACTTTGACAGTGTTGGAGATCTTCAGCCACTTATAGATCTGTTATCTTATATTAAATTATTATCTTTCACAGTCACAGTGTCTCTCTCCCCACTCTGCGGCCGAGAGCGTTTCTCCCACCCACGCCGCCGCCGCAGCGCCAGCCGCCTTGGGTTGGTTTCCATTTTCAAACCGTTGGTTAGGAGTTTAGGACCTTACCTTATGTATATTATTATATAATTATATATACTATAAAGCTTTTCTCTAATTGGTTTTTTGCATGATTCAAGCGCTCTACAATTTTGTTGTATTTCGTACGTATATAAATAAGCTGCTTGTACAAAATTTCGGTCTTAACTTATTTAAAAATTTAAGAAACACGTCTAGGAATTGTGAGTATGGCACTAGTTAACTCTCATTAAAAATTAGATTGAAAAGAGACTCAGAAAAACAACTCATTTCAGAAAAACAAGTATAAAGAAATGATATTTATTATTTTCTTTCTTTTTACAGACTTAAATAATTTTTTTAAAAAGATTGTTTTTTACCTCGCTATGCGTATCTAAATCGTACATATAATAAAAGTTTTTAAAAAGTACGCATATACACATATATACGCTACTTTTAAAAATAATGAAAAAACTGACTAGAATGTAAGTGAGACATATACAATTTCACACGAGGGCAATTTTGGTGCTGAAAGTGAGTGGAGGCAGTGAGTGCAAAGGCGGCTGTCCGTTGAAGCTTGTATAATTTATTTACACTATGTACAGTTGAGTCAAAATACAGGCTGCGCTCGCCACCGCAAGAGCTGTGGCGAAGCAGAAGGACGCTAAGTGTGTAACTTCGTGGAACTTGAGTCGCGCTGGAGAGTGAGGTCCATGCGGCTGGAGATGTTCTGGACGAGTGAACAGAAGCAAGGTTGCGCGCCTAATTTATGCCGAAGACGGCACGAGGCACGAGCGTCTGCTTCCTGGGACGGCGCTCTTGCGCCAAAGGCACGCAAGCGCGGACCTGATCGGTCGGTAAGTGTGGCGCGCTGGAAGGCGGCGCTACAGCCACTCCCCCCCTGGAAGGCGCCAAACTTGAAGGCGGCTCTGTGACGGTGGAGTGGTCCTCAGGCAGGTCGAAAGATACCCGGCGGACTGGAGAGCCCGCGCGCTGCTGGTCTGCGCTGCCTTGCGAGGATAACGTGTGCTGGGGCGGGACAACTGTTTCATCAGGGGCTAGGTAAGCTGGTTTGAGGTGATCAGTTGAAATCGTCCGAGGCTGCCCATTGACGTCAATAAGGAAACGCTTGTCATCTAGCCTGTTGAGGATACGATGCGGACCTGTAAAAGGTGGAGTTAGCGGAGGTTTAATTGGCAAGATCCTTATGGACGAAATGTCTTGGCACAGTGTGATGCGACGTCTGCCTTGGCTGGAGTGCATTGAAGTGCATTCGAAGTTTTTCTGAAAAAGAAGCTGGCGAAACTGGGGTGTCTTGCGTCACGAAGAACTCTCCAGGCAGCCTTAAAGTTGTGCCTAGAAGAAGCTCTGCAGGAGAGGCGCCAAGGTCTTCCTTGTAGACGGCTCTGAAGCCGAGGAGTACCGTAGGCAGAAGTTGAGGCCAAGGAATGGATGGTGAGCACATGAGGGCGGCCTTGATTGTTCGATGCCATCTCTCAACCATGCCATTGGACTGCGGGTGGTACGGAGTCGTGCGGATCTTCTCTGCGCCGATCATCTTGGCTAAGGCGGAGAAGAGGGCTGATTCAAACTGCATGCCTTGATCGGTCGGTAAGTGTGGCGCGCTGGAAGGCGGCGCTACAGATTTTCCTAACACAATCTTACTACTTATAATTAAAGGGTCAATGAAATTATTCTTCTATAATAAAAATTTGAGAGAAAGCCACTATGTCTACATATAGATCGAAAGTAAATATTTCCCCATCAAATTTTGTGCAATTTCAGTGAATTTTCTCAACTTTTTCAACTCAAGAGACTCATTAATTTATTTTCTGTATACGATCACTAACATATGCTTTACTTCGAAGCCACCTATAGCTGTGGGTAACATCCTGTTTGTACTAACTTAACATTTTCTAATACCAGTTCAGTAAAATACAGTTTTCTATCGTATCGTAAGATTTTTCAATAGGGAGAACATTAAGCAATAAATTCTGACGGCATCCTAGTTCAACGGGTTCAACGTGACCGTCGCTCGAATAACGAAATTTCTGGAAATTGACATTTTTCTTTTTGTTGCGACTATTTTTAATGGCTTTTTGCTATCAATCTATCCCGTGATGTTCAAAGCGATAATTCGGTTATTGTATTAAAATAAGAAAATTTAATTAAACATTTTTTGTCCTCCCCGCTTTATAGACATTAGAATTTTTTTTTTTTTTTTATGTGAGAATTTCGTGCAGCCTCCTGGGCCTAGCACTACCTGCCGACTTTTGGTTTTTGCCTAGTACCGAGCGGGGGGAGGACACTGCACTGACCCCCCCCCGCTTAGATGTGATGGGAGGACACGGCACTATCCCCACCCACCCTGTAGCCCAGCGATAATTTCCTAACCTCTTAGTTGGCAGATCTCTCTTTCCGCCCTACGTCCCTAAGTCCCACTCCGCATTCGCCCAGGGTTATACCTGTGGAACGGGGAAAACCTGTGGCCAAACCTATAACCAGGGTAAATGCCGATTAGGAAAACCCGTTCCGGAGTGGGTTGGTATATTGAGAATGCTTAAATTAGATGCCCAAGTCACATTTCGAAGGCCTGAGCACCGAATTTGTCATTCTCATACCTCCCGCTCACTTTGTTGAGTGTGGAGAAAAACACCTAAGAGATCGGGGAAGCGTCGCAACTTCCAGCGCGGTTACCCATCCAAGTAGTGTCCACGCCGAAAGTTGCTTAACTCTCCCGACCACCCGAGGTGCATCTCCACCACTCCGCCAAAGCGTCGGTTAGAAAAATTTAATTAAAACTTGAGCCGTGTATAAGGTGTAAGATAACTACAATCATTAAAGTAGTGTAATTTGAATTTTGAAGTTTCGAAATAACGTTACGTGCAGGCATGCACAATATAATATTAAGCGAAATTGCAATTAATTATATAAGTAAAATATAGTTCCTGAAAATATGTATGAAACATTTCATTCAAATATTTCCGTAGGATTCTGGCGCGGACATATCAATATTTCAAAAACCTTACAACGAAATGATTCTGCAAGGTTTCAAACCTGCAAAGAAACCTTGCAGAAATATTTCATGCTATGTGGGAGCTAATTTCTACTAATTTCCAAAGCCACGAAATTCAGAAAAGCGAGCATTGTTGAAATAAGCGAAAATTGTGATTTTGGAGCATCAAAGCTGTTCGGAAAATACTGATTATGCTTACTTTGAATTTGCATCGGTACTTGCGCATTTTAGATTTTGATTCTAGGATTGTTTTGGCATGATTTAAATCATTAAAAAAAATTGAAGAAAAAAAAATATTAGGGAGATATAATCCCTTAAAAAATCCAAGTTAGACTCTTGTATATATATTTATTCTAATACTAAAAAATTAATTATTGTTGCTTTTTTTTGTTGGTGATCTAACAGTAATAACTAACAGCATAGACTACCTGGAAGTGTTGAAAGATGGATTATAAACCGTATGTACAACCAAGGATTTAGGACTGCTCAGCAGGTATTTTGGAGTTAATGCCTGTCGAGATAAAGCCAAAGCTGTCATTGAGTGAAATCAGACAGACTAGATCATGACACTCCTTCGCAATCTAGGCATGGAGCAGTTCACAAGTGTTAACAGATTTCTAAACAACAACACCAGTCAATTCGGTCCATCATTGCAGTCCACTTTCAACCCACGTTCAGTGCCATATGTGTGCATCATTGGATCCTTGTTATACCTTGTACAGGCAATAAGACCAGATCTTGCTCATGCAGTTGGTGAGCTCAGTCAACACAGCTTAGATTTCAATGACTCTCACTGAGCAATAATTAAAAGAGTTCTCTGCTCTCTCCAAGGAACAAAAGATTAAAAATAGAGGTATATCCACAGTTCCAATAAGTCTATTGCAGGTTACTGTGATGCTAGTTGGGCCGCTGATCAGAGTAATAGACGTTTAGTGACTGGCTATCTCAAGGAGCTGCTATCGCACTGAATAACAGGAGGCAGAGCACAACAGCTATATCCTCTACAGAAGCTGAGTACTTGTCCCTGTCAGCAGCAGCACAAAAGGCACTATGGCTAGGAAGATATAACGAATAAATCAGGAATCACAAATCCTGATGTACTCATAGATATCTTTTGCAATAACAAAGGAGCATTTGACTTAAACAAAAATTCAAAGTTTAGTGTCAGCACCAAGCACATAGGTATAAGGCATCAATTTATTAAGGAGCATATAGATAAGGAGATCAGTATAGTGTTTGTGCCTTCAACACAGCAGCTTGCGGATGCTGTTATTAACCTGTAGGATCAATTAAACTGAAAAAATTTGTAGAATCAGCAGGTATGAATAATTAAGAAGACAAGAATAAGATAGAAAAATATTCTAAGTTAATTTTATTTTATAGCGTGACTTCTTTTACCTTAAACAGAATCTTTTATATTATTGTAACAAATGAATAATAATTGAGGTGGCGGGATGTATTTTTTTAAGTCTCATTAAAAAATTAATTTATTGATATATTTAAATTCAGCGCTATTTTATCTTTACTTGTGTATGTAGTAATGACTTCAGCCATAACATTGTATATTTTGTACTTGTCATAAATACTTTAGCTATTGAAAAATTCACAAGGGATGAATTCAACAATAAAAAAATCATTGCACTTGAATATTTTGCTCTTTTAATTTATTATTCAAGCTTCTTGGAAATCATTTTTCCACCATCAATACAAAGGACTACACTCATGACATATAAAAGTTATTAACCTGCAGGCAGGAAGGATCCCGATTGGATTCACTTCAAGGTTGAGCCATAATATTAGTCTATTTGAAAATTTTTTTAAAATATGATTTTGACCCAATTGTGAGAGTATAGAATTTACAAAATTGCTATTCTAAAAAAAATTTCAAGATCATGGATCATTTGTATTATTTATATACTAATTCATGGACAATAAATTGTTATTTATTTAATGAATTCCTCAAAAAATATAAAATATTTATGTACATCTAGAAAAAAAGCAGTGCTCTAATGCAAATATTTTATAATTGAAATTAACTCATTCTAATTCATGGAGCTTATAATTTCACTGAAAATATATTTACAGTTAATTTTAGAATGTATCAGACTACTATTCTTCTTTTTTCAAATAAATATTAATTAAAGAGTTTTAAAATTAAAATATTTTAAAATTAAATTTAGATATCTAAATAAATTTCAATTAATATATGATAGCTACTTTAACTAATTAGATAAGCTAATTTTATTATTTAAAATAAATTACTTACTGTGTATTCTTTAAATCAAAAAGTGGACATCTAACCAAATAGTGAAATTTTATTTGGAGTTTCTTAAAGCCCGATTACTTTCTAGTACTGCAGATACTTTGAATAGATGAATATATCTTGCTTTCTCAAAAGCTTTTTATCTGCGAAGGATATTTTTCAAATAGCTTTCAGTTACTCTATTTAAAATCTTAGATATTCTTCCATGTCAAATAATAATGGTAAGATATTTTAAATTTGACACTATAATGCTTAATTAAAATTTTAATATTAGTTTTTTATTAAATATAATTTTCTCTTTTAAATTAAAAGTATTTTATTTCTAAATGAAATTTAAATTTAAATGTTTATATTTAAAATAATGGTAAATAAATATCATTTGAATAAGAAATGCTCGATACAAGAAAGGTGTGACATCACGGACCGTTCCGAGCGCATTTAGTATTTATCCTTTAACGAACACACGACCAATTTAAGCGGGGTTTTTTTGATTTCCAAACGAGCATTGAAATGCTCTCTCAACTCGCACAATTACCAATTTTAATTAAGTGTAAAACAAAACATTTAGATAAAATGAATGAAATAAATGCTTAAACAATAAAAGTTATGAGAGACTTGAGATAACTTCGTCATATATTCTCGAGTGTGACATCGGCACCTAAGTGGCGCCGCAGTCATCGCGCTTTACCCTGCGTGTCGCGCATGCGAGCTTACCGACGCTCGAGCTCGCGTAAAACTCGCGTTACCATAAGGTCTTACTATCTGTTGATGTAGCTGTATTTCGTATTATTCAATGTCGGTAACAAACACCATATGTACAAACCGTTGGCGCAGGCTTCGCGTCTGTTTTCAATCAGCTAATGCATGGCTGCGTGCCATGTGCGTGCAAAGATAAGCTAAGTAAAAAGTCTTGTAAGAGTTCTAACGAACTTATTGATTCCCAATTAATATCGATTATTGAAGGGAAAACGCCCCAAAAATCGGCCTATAAAAAGAGCACAAAATCGAGGACCGCAGCTCAGTCTTGTACCAGAAACACGCCGTCACTCTGTCTCTCCGACTACCGAAATTCTGTTAATTCTAACTTAGAATTATTTCGAGATTCTGTATTTCAAAAGTATATTTAAAACTAGACTTTGTGTAATTTGTGTAACAAGTATTTATTCAGAATAATAAATTCAATTATTAAACTACATTCGGTTGACTAATTATTTCGAGAGGATCCGAATTTCCCGCCGAAAGAACTCCGTCGCTGCCGTACCGAGCCTACCAGCAGCGGCTGCGTTCCTGCCGACTGCTCGACTACTAGTGGCCAAAACTCCGAAAAGGTAATTAATTGATTATTATAAATGAATTATTCTGTCTGTCCATGTTCGTGATGCTTTTATCCTCAATCCCTAGTATATCGCTTACGCGTTGACTACAAACGAGGAACGCGAAATTATTCAATAATTTTCGCGCCACACACATACACTAGCTTACGCGGCTCGACGTAACACGAGCAAGTAAATACAATTCACAAAGATTCGAAAAGAATGTCGCTCTTTTCAGAATCGTGCTTTGAAATAGTGTCCTTCCAATGCTGCTGAAATAATAAATGTACTTACTTGTATATTTAACCCTTTGCGACATACATTTTTTGTTCAAGTATATTTTGATCAAATTTAGTATTCAGAGGCTTTTAGGGTCGCTGATTGCGAATCTGAGGTTAGTTTTGCAAAATTTAAAATGGTGGATCCAAGATAGCCTACAAAATTTTTAAAAGTCAACCAAATTCTGAAACCATTTTGAATTTTGCAAAACTAACCTGAGATTTGTAATCAGCGACCCCAAAACCTTACATGTACCGAATTTGACTTACTTTGGATCACAATCTCTGTCTATAATGCATTTAAAAAAAAAGCTATTTTTTAATAATATTCAATTTGTTATTGACAAATTTTAAAAAAAATCAAGTTAAATTGCATTTTTGTATATATCCCAGACGGCAAAATCTGTTCTGAAAGAGTTCTTTTTGCGTTTGTGTTCCCGATCATGAACTCTTCATAGTAATCGGAATCAGTTTCAAAAGAGTAATAAAAACCTAGTGTAGCAAAATTTTTAAGTTCCGCATCTGAAAAAATTCCCATCGAAAAAAAATTCTTTAATGACAAGTTTATCCTCATTTTGCACGGTATTTAGTCCTTTATAAATAAAAAAATTTCAGATCAGATTTTGGCATAAGATCTCACGTAAGATCTTACGTAAGATTTTTCAATAGGGGAGTTTATCCACATTTTGCACGGTGTTTAGCCCTTTATAAATAAAAAAAATTCAGATCAGATTTTGGCATAAGATCTCACGTAAGAACTTACGTAAGATCTTACGTAAGATTTTTCAATAGGGGATGGCTAAGTAACTTATTGGTTCTAAGTTTTCCCTCTCTTGCATGTATGGCGCTACAATTACTCCGCTCTTGGAAGTAATTTACTTAGGAGTTAATTTATTACATAATACGCCTGAAGTCGGACACTTGATAAAACGTTTAAAACTATTTCCAATGCCATTTGTTTGTTCGTGACCGAGGCTGAATTAAACATTTGTTTACATGGCTTGCATGTCTTGCATCTTGCATCTTGCAGGAGCTTAAATTCGAGTTAACTTTTGTGTCTTATTTGAACGACGTGGATTTAAAATATTTATATTTATATTTTTTTGTTATATTAATTCATCCATTAATTTATATTGTTTAACTTCAAGAAAATATTCTTATATTTCCAATAATTTTTTATACATTTCTGTTATTTCGAAAGAATATCTGAAAATTTTGATATTACTGTCTGTGTATAAGGTGCTTTTGTAAATAAATGTATTATTAGGATTCTTTGTAAGAATTTTGTGCAATTTATTGTTATCACCATTCTTTTTATTGGTAAGTGTTCATAAATAATTTAATGAGTTAAAAAATTTAAGTTTATTTAAATTGCAAAATTAAGAAAGCAATTACTATATAAATCTGTGTATAAACGTCCATCAGAATAATATAAGAGTTATAAATTCAAATAGTAGATTATAAATTTTCTTTCTTATTAATTCAGTGTAAATATGGTGAAATAAAATATAAACTTGATTTGCTAAGAGAGAACTAAAAGTGGATCACATTTAATTTATTGAAGCAGCAGGAAATTTACTTATTTATATATAAAGAAATAAAAACCTAAAAATTTAGGTATCAGTATTTCAAAGCTGTAAAGTAATAAAATTATCAATTTAAAAGTTATAATAGTAGCGAGAACTACTTTTTAAGGGATTATGAGAATATATGAAATATTTAAATTAAAATATGTTTTCCAAACTTTGTTGCAATTCAGTGGTTCTAGCAGTTTGTAATATAAATCGTACTACAAACAGATACTTATAATAAAATTTACAAGAAAACTTGATTATAATGAAATGAATTGTGTGTGTGTGTGTGTGTGTGTGTGTGTGTGTGTGTGTGTGTGTGTGTGTGTGTAAAAACTAAGAAATAGTCTTTGAAGATAATTTTTTAATGAATTATTTTGGGAACCGTATACTAATTTCTGTTTTCTACATTTTTTCTCTAAATTTCTTTTTTAATTTAATGATGATCTTATTTATTCTTTATTATGTCACTTTTTAGACTATTTGTTTTTAACCTCTTTTCAAATAAGCTTTTGAAAAACTCGAATTACAGGAAATATTATTTTAGCAATTGGTCAAGTAATCTAATTAAATAAAACTTAGCAACTAAAAACTTGGAATTTGTTTCTAATACTGCTTTTAATCTTTAGTCTTACTGATTTTGAAATTTCAATAAGCTTAAAGAATTCCTATTGAAAAAGGGTGCATGAATTTCCACAAGAAGAGCAAATATGTGGTATTTTTGTGGAATCCAAGTGAAAATCTCTTTTAAAATATTACATCCTTATTGAAAAATATTACGTAAGATTTTTCAATAGGGATGGATTTTTATGTGAATTCAAATCCATATTCTGTGAGAATTTTTCCATGACTATTGCCAGGTAGAAATTAAAATAAAATAGTACTTCTTTATATGGGTGCAGAAGTGGATTTTTTGTTTTAGGACACAAAAAGTCTCCTGAGGCAAAGATTCATTTACACACCAGTATGAAACTATATTTTTCTTTATGAGAGCCGCAAAATGAATGCAACATGCATAGTTGAGGTTAGAGTGGAGAAAAGTTTTATTTTCCCTATTGAAGAATAAGTTGCCTTTTTATAAAAATTGAAATAATGATGGCAAATATTCTTCCGAATGATCCATTGTCATACATCACTATGGAAAACCAATGAAGCATTACCAACCATTTATATACTATGGTGACTCAGGTGTAGTAAATTATGTATCATTATTTACTTTTGAAGTAAATTTACCTCACTTTCAGTCTAAGCTATAGCTATTCATAAATTATTTTATAAACTATAAATTAAAAAAAAAATATAGTAAAAGTTATTAAAACCCATACTGAGAATGTTAATGGATAATAGGTAATATGAATTTTATAAAGTTTATAATTTATTTCCAAGAAAGCTCAACATTTATGTGATGTTATGTAATTCATAATCTTGCTGAAGTTTAAAAAAATACGCTAGTGCATATTAACCCTTAAAAGACCAAAACGCTACTACTGAAACACTGCTCTTGAATATAGCAAACATTGTTTATATGCAAAATCATAAAAAAATTGCTCAAAACGCATAAAAAAATATTAAGGCATACTCCATGGTTAATTCAAAAAACTTTTTCGAAAAGTAGATTGTTTATTGTAAAAAAATTCACAAATGTTTTCAAAAAATTTTGTCAAGTGGATATTATAATTTTTTCAATAATTTAGCTAATAGTGGGGTTCCAGATTTATTACAGACTGGAGATTTTTTGAAAAATCAATCACAATACAAAAAATCACATTTTTTTTTTTGTTTAACCCTTAACCGGCACTGGGGGGTCAAAACGACCCCAGAAAATTTTTGTGCTTAAATTACGCATACTAAATTTAAATAAATGGACCGTGTGGCTACATGTACCAGTCGTAGACATTACTAACTGAAAATGCAAAAGGTTAGGTACAGTGCGAGAAGCGTCATTTACGTTGGGCAGTCGCTCGAAGTGGACGATAAAAATTCGTGGATAAAAACGACCCTGTGTGACATTACTGATCAAAAAAGTTATTTTTTTCAAAAAATTGTTGCTGCTCATTTTTATGATTTTTTATCAATTTCTAACGTAAGTTTATGATCTAAAGTAAACTAAAATTTTATCAACCATTCTAACCTAGAAAGCGCGGCTTCGCCGCTGCTTCGCCACGCTTTCTCCATTGGAGTTTCGGCCAACGAATGTGTACCAGAATATCTTTTTTGTGAAGTAACTAAACCGATACACGGAATTAACCGCACTTGACCATAGACAACTGGTTTACAACAATTCCTTTAGTTCTGAAAATGTTAGAGGAACCTTACAAACTTACTATCGCAAGCATACTTCGCAAAAACAAGCGCGAGATTCCGTATGAGATGAAAGTTCCCAGCAAAACTATCCCAAGAAGTAAATTTTGCTACACAACAAAATTACTTTTGTGAGTTACACGGCGAAGAAAAAAAAATACTGCTTGTTGTTTCTACTTATATGTTGTCAAACGAAGTAACTGAATGTAAACCAAATGTGATTCTGCATTACAACAAGACAAAAGGTGGCACAGATACTTTCGATCAGCTCTGCCGTTCGTTTACAACAGCCAGGCGCACGCAGAGATGTCCATTGCAAGAGCTCTTTGGAATGTTGGACCAAGCTGCTGTCAATGCCCGTATTTTGCATACATAAACTAAATAATGGGGGTAAAACAACAAAGATCAGCGCTCAAAGCTCTCTTGAGGAGCTGATACGACATCTTGCCAAACCTATGTTCCATAACAGGAAAGGTTGACCAACATATATTTACGCAAATACATACTCTTTGCAATAAGAGCGATGTTAAGCGCTGAACAAGTTTCAGAAGGAACAGATACAGCTATTACTTTGCAAAAGAGAGCAAGGTGTTTGGTTTGTGATCGAAATGAAGACAGAAAGACTACGGCGGCTTGTTGCTCATGCTTGCGTCCAATGTGCCAAATTCACCGCTCAGGTCTTTGCGTTGAATGCGCAGGCCGAAATTGAAATATGGACACTTACTGTACAGACAATTCTCTATATTCTCTGCTATAGCATCTAATGTAAATTTGATTTTTCAAATAATTTTGAAACGGCTTGCTTAATGGCAGTTCTGTTTGCATCAAAATATTACTTATAATTCGTCCCCTATTGAAAAATCTTACGTGAGATCTTATGCCAAAATCTGATCTGGAATTTTTTTATTTATAAAGGGCTAAACACCGTGCAAAATGTGGATAAACTCGTTATTAAAGAATTTTTTTTCGATGGGACTTAGAATGTTTTTAGATACGGAACTTAAAAATTTTGTCCCATCGAATAAAAATTCTTTAATAACGAGTGTATCCACATTTTGCACGGTGTTTAGCCCTTTATAAATAAAAAAATTCCAGATCAGATTTTGGCATAAGATTTTACGTAAGTTCTTACGTGAGATCTTACGTAAGATTTTTCAATAGGGACGTCAATATAAGTTTCATTTAGTAACATTTAGAAAGCAGATATTTCCAAGAAGGCGCATTTGTAAAAATCTAAGTCTATTAACAATTTATAGCATGTACAAATTAAATAATCGGACCTAAGTTGTTTTAAATAATAATTTATATTTTTAGATTTCCAATAAATTGGACTATGGCGGAAGATTTGGACGTTGAAGCAATGCTAGAAGCACCTTACAAAAAAGGAGTAAGTTTATTAAATTATTGCACTAGATGCGTTTTTTTCTTCATTGAATTTTGCAAAATGTAAAATGCTCTTATTCTTAAGCCATTTACTGTTTATTATTTAAAATAATTTGGCAGATATAATTATACGATGAAGAAAAATATCTTACTTTAAATCCTTAATTTATAAGCATTTTTTATCTGGAAAACTCTTATACTTTTTTTTTTATTACTGAGAATCTCATGCAGCCTCATGGGCCCCGCACTATCTGCCGACGCTTGTTGCCGACTACCGAGCGAGGGGAGTACTCAGCTCTGTCTCCCCCCCCCCCCCCGCTTAGGTGTGATGGGAGGACACGGCACTAATCCCACCCACCTTGTAGCCCAGCGTTTTTCTAGACCTCTGTTTCGTCGGCAGTTCTCACTTCCGCCTCTACGTCCCTACGCTCTACTCCGCATTCGCCCAGGGTTATGCCTGTGGAACGGGGAAAACCTGTAACCAAATCAATATCCAGGGTAAATGCCGATTAGGAAAACCCGTTCCGGAGTGGGTCGGTACAAGGAGAATGCTCAAATTAGATTATTTGCCAAGGTCACATTTCGTAGGCCTGATCACCGAATTTGTCATTCTCATACCTCCCGCTCACTTTGTTGAGTGTGGAGAAAAACACCTAAGAGATCGAGGAAGCGTCAACTGCCAGCGGTCACCCATCCAAGTAGTGTCCGCGCCGACAGTTGCTTAACTTTCCCGACCACCCGAGATGCATCCCCACCACTCCGCCAAAGTGACAGATAAAAACTCTTATACTTAAATTATTTAATAATATTATATCACATAAGTCTTTAAATAAAGTAAATTCTATTTTGTTATAAAAATTTTTATGTCAGTGGCATCAGAGAACTATAACGACATTATTAATGGTAGATTGAGATATTAAATCCCTCATCTTGAATTTCGATAATCCGCCTTTTCAGAAAAATATAAACACTAGTAAAATGCGGGCTATCAATATCTTTATACTTAGTAATTCCATGTTTTTTTTTTTTTGTCTTATTGCTGTTTTGAAGTGGTCATTATGGTTAAAAATGAGTCTGAAGTTTGGATCGCTTTTACTGGAACGAAACCAGAGCGAAAAAGTTTTATCAAATAATTATATGATCGTGTTCTGTATTTTTTTTATGCTATAAGTGTTATAATAAAAAAAATCATGTGCTAAAACGCAAGTAATCTTGCACGCAGACCGTGTTTGCGCATTTTCCTTTTAAACACTTATTTTATGTGTTCGGTCTTTCAGAGGGTCGAGAGCTAGTCTGTTTTTTTGTTTTGAGTCTGTTACTTCCCGAGCGGGTTGAGGCATTACAAATTTTGCGCGCCTGGCTTCCGATTCGGGACTCTTGCCTGAACCAAGCTGAAAAGCGTTCAACGCCTGTTTTGCCTATGGGTTCTTTCGCCGGTGCCTCACAGGGACCGTTCGCTCGCGGTATCGTCGTCACTTACCTTAGGTGCTGGCGGTGACCGACGCGTACGCTGATACTCGCTGCGGGGCTGCGTGGCAGAATCTCAGCGGCTGCTGCTCGCTGCTGGGCTGCTGCGTGTATGCGGAGTGAAATGGCGCAGAAAGTAGGGAGTGTGGACAGTTGTTTAACGAGAGTGGAAAAGAGTATTTAAAAAAAAAAAAAAAACAGCGCCACAAATTGCACAAATAGAAAAACTCTTTATTAATTTCATTTATCAATGAAATAAACAAGATAATCGAAAATTACGGCGGATGGTACCACTCGGGACATCACACCCCCGGCATCAAACATGTAAGGGGGCACCATTGGTGCGCACTCTGATATGTCTAAACTAAGGAAAGAAAAAATAACTACTTGCGGCGGCGCATTCATCTCCTTCGCAACTAAAACAACACGTTGAATTAAAAATAAAAAATTTGTTAATTGGTTATAAAAGAAATAACCATAAAGAAGAAAAACCAAATGAAACTATTAAAACGGCTGGCTTGCCACGCGATATAAGCATGACCGCGACGCGCATAATATTGTTATTTTAAGTTCGGGGCTGCTGCCCTCGCTTCGTGATCGGCAGCCGACGCTGACATTCTTGCCAAGGTCGTCGCGATCTCGCAAACGGCGAATTCCCGAAAGGGAAATAACTGAAGAAAAAAACAAAATGAACAGAAAATATGAGCGCGAGATATCGGTATGCTCGCGCCTGCATCTTAAAACTATTCAAATTAATTGGCCCATGGCCGCTTACCTAACGCGTCTCTATGCACACACACACACTCACTCAGACTCCACTAAATATTAGCTGTCGCACGTCACTGCACTTGTCTCTGTTTAGTGGCCTGCTGCACCTTTTACCGCGCAGCTTCTCGTTCCTTGTAGCGTTGCTGACTCCGGTAATCCTCGGTCTATTCCTGAAGAAGGCTTTCGTGGGCTTCGCGATGCTGTTTGGGGGCAGGCGGAGGGCTGCTGTCGGCCGGCGTCGCGCCGGGATTGTCCTTGAGCCCTGCGGGTGGCACCGCAGGCACCTCTGGCTCCTCCGCTCGCTCGCTCCTCTTTTTCTGCTGCTGCGGTTGGCGGCGTACATGTTGGGCACGGCAGGCGTCCACCCGCTTCAGCGCCTCTCGTATAGGCGGCAGCGTCCTACGCGCCGAGAGTTCTCACCGGCGGCGCCCCCCGTCGATCTTGAAGGGCCGTCCTTGCCCTTGTCTTCTTCGTTGCTAGATATTGGGGGCGAGAGGTTGCCCCTCATTCGCTCCAGGGCAAGCTCGGCGTTGGTCATATCGTACCAACGCCCATCAGGGTACTATCCTTGTGGCTCTTCTCGGCTTCTTCGAAACAGGCGCGCTCGAGTCTCTTGTTCCATTTGTCAATTAGCTGCTCGGAGCTGACCTCTCGCCTTCTCGCTGCTTTGGACTGAAGGTTCCTCACTTCTTTAATCCGCCTCTCCTTGGCTTGCTTCTCCTGCGCCGCTCCTCCATCCCTTGCTCGAGGAATTCCTGTTGGAACTTCGTCTCCAAGTAGGCGCGGGCACGGATGGTTTCATTCTCGCGGAGCATACGGCGGGTGGCAGCCTCACGTTGCTCTCGATTCGCCTCCCTCCTCCAGGCGTCGTGCGTGAGCCGCATCCTTCTCCTCTTGGAAGCGAAATTGCTGCGCCCTCTCCTTCAAGGTGCGTCGACCCTTGAATACGCGGCACATATCCTCGATGGTGATATTGCTCTTCTCCCTCTCGGCCTCTTCTAATTCGTCTCAACGGCGCTGTTCCTCGACGCGCGCCTTGACAGCCAATTGCGCCTTCCTGCGCTGCTGCCGAAATTCGGCCTTGTTTTCGGCCGATTGCGTTGCCTTCCGTCGCGTGCGCCTCTCCTTCCTCTCCTTTAGTCGCACCTCGCGTGCCTCTTGAAGCTCAGCAGGCAGCTCCTTTGGCTGGACCCGGCCGCCAGCGGGGCCGATGCGCGCTGCCTGATCCGTTGTTTCTGCAGGCGCGACACCTCCTCGTCCATGTGGCGCCGTAGGACCTGGCGTGCCTCTTGCAACTGCGTTGCGAAGTTCTCCTTGGCGGCCTGGACCGCGGCCGCCTCGTCTGAAGAGGCCGGACTGTGCAAAGTCCTGGTTGATGGGCGTCGAATCGGCTGCTATTATTACGGCTTTCCTTGCGTGACTCCATTTTCTTTCTTAAAGTAAGAACGCGGAATGATGAGGTCAAGAACAACTAGTGCGTGTGACAGCGAGCTAGAGACTGAGGCCCCGGGGAAAAATGATTTACCAGGGAGGCTTGGATTTTTGGCGCTCGACCGCGGCGGGAAGGGTATTTTCTTCGTCCCCACCTCGGGTACCGCGCTCGGAGGGCACGGGTATTGGGTTTTTGCCTCGAGTTTTATTGCTCCGGAGGGTTTTCCGGGCGGCCTTTAGCGCGTCTTTATTCCACTAAAAGACGTAGTTGTTGGTGCTCGCGGCCGCGTCTCAGCACGTTTTCCTCACGTGTTTGCCTATCGTTCACAGCGTAAGCCTGGCCGCCGACGTCATCCAAAGGGATGTCTCCAATCTCACGTTGTAGCGAATTTCTCGCAAGCAAATGCGTCATCGAGCTAAAAAGCGCAGCAATCATCCGGCCGCTCCAGCCGTAAATTGGGTGGAGGGTATAGCCGCGAACAAGAGTTTCAAAAATCGTCTCCCTTTCCAGCGACGGCGGAAGGATGGGTACAGCGCGCCTACACGCGCGGATAAAGGGTTGAACGTTGATGCTGTCGAACTTGGGGATGCCGTTCAGTGCTTCCTTGATGAAAGTGGAGGTCATGGGGCCGCCTGCAGAAAACAGGCGCCTGATCACCGACGGATGTCGAGTGTCCCAGAGGGGACGTCGGCATCCTCGGCTGTCGGAATCCCCTAGTTACCTCTCGGATTTCGAGGAGTCAGCGTTTTAATGCCTTTAGCTCGCTCGAAATGTCGGCCTCGGTGATTTTCCTTGATGATGATTCAAATCGGTCTCGGGGCTTCGCCGGGACTTGCAATAATTACTGCTTTCAGCCATTACTGCGCCTCAGCCCGACGGCTAGTCTCTGGAAGGCTCAAAACTTCTTGTTCTAAATGAGTACGAGCAGCTCGCTCTTCTTCCAGCTCCGATCGCAAAGCCAATTCTGCATCCTTCGCCTCAGCCTCCGCACTGCCTGGACTCTCAATTTGGTGCATTTCCTCAATGCGTCGTTCGGCCGCTCTTAAAGCCTCCTCGCGCTTTCTCACATCGGCCAGAATCTCAGTAGCCTCGGACTGAGTGATCGGCCAGTCGTTATCGTCTCTCCCGTCATTCCCCATCTTCCCCTTTTAAGCACGATTGTTCCAGAGCTTATATATACGATTCTATACACGCATACCAGCACACACGTAGACGTTATAATCGCAGCTACTACTCGCCGAAAAAAAAGCAGCATCAAAAAGGAACAATGAAAATAAAACACAAGCCAAAAAAAATTGCGCATACTTGCCATCGATTCGTGACGAACAACTCTCATTCTTTTTCCAAACAACAATCAAACGATTTCCCAAAAGCATATTTTCTCCGCGCATCTTTCCCATTTTATCCTATTTTTTTTTTTTTTTTTTTGTTACTCGGAGCGCTGACACATACATCTCCCGGCTCGAATGCGCCCAACTATCGCGCGCCGGCCTCGGCCGTTGTATCCCTGCTCTCATTACACTCATCGTAACTCTCTCTCCTTACTCTCACTCTTCGTTGTCCGAAAATAAAAAGAAAAAAATAATCGTTTGAAAATTAACCACGCTCTTTCTCATTCAGCACACCTCGCATTCCATACACTCGCGCAAATTCGGGCGTTGTTAATTAGATAATTTTTACTTTCCTCGAGGAAGTTACGGTAAAAATATCCCCACCACTGTAACCAGTTTGTTACGTCCCGAGCGGGTTGTGACATTAAAAATTTTGCGCGCCTGGCTTTCGATTCGGGCCTCTTGCCTGAACCAAGCCGAAAAACGTTCAATGCCCGTTTTGACTATGGGTTCTTTCCCCGTCGCCTTGCAGACACCGCTCGCTCGCCGTGTCGTCGTTACTTACCTTGAGTGCTGGCGGTGACCGACGCGTACGCGCTATTCGCTGCTTGCTGGTTGTGGGTGGAATGTAAAAGTGTGTGTGATGTTGCGACGATTCTAGAGCCCCTGCGAAACGCAGACATGACCCTACCAAGTGCCCTTCGGCAGTTTCATCCCGCAACAGCACTGTGGCCTCGGAGGAGCCCCCCCTCCGATCCAACATGGCCCTACCCGGTCGCCATCCGGCACTACTGGACCGTAGGGGATTTTTCGCCAGATTATAGGGCAGCCGGTCTGATCTGCTACACCGTGACCTGGGACCCTGTCCTGTCTGGCGGCCTAGCCGTGTCATCCTAGTTTTTCCCCTGAACCCTCAGCGCTGCGCCAAGACGCTACCGCCTCCAGGCTAGCAGCTGCCCCGCCCGCGCCTCGAGATCTCTCCGCCGTGTAAGTGTGTGTGTGTATATAAGTGTATCGTGGGTCCCCACCCGACCACCACGAGGGTTGTTCCTTGGTCGTCTCGTCAGCCTCAGCTACATGCTCCCCAGCCTTAAAGGCAGGAACAAGCACCCCTTATCCCGGGGAGGCGCCTTGAAGGCCACCAGTGCCTACAGGGACATCCCTTGCAGTCTCCCATCAAGCAGACACCACATCCAGTGAAGAGCCCTTTTTACGGGGATTCCTACTCATACACCGAAGAGCCCTTTTTACGGGGATTCAATCAATCACGTAAAGAGCCCTTTTTACGGGGATTCCGTCCCATTCGTACACAGTCACGCTAGTACCTTTCACATGAAGAGCCCTTTTTACGGTGATTCCGTCCCAGTCACACTCATGTAAGACGGTGCAAGGGTAAGTGGCCAAAACGGTCTGACGAGATTTAAGCCCTTTCACCATTGTCAAGGTCTCACAACCCACAGAAAGGGACGTTTTACAATACTTATTATTAATAATTAATGAAATATAGAATTTTTTAATTTGTTAATACTATTTTTAAATACAGTATTTGTTACAATTTCTTAATGTTAATAAATGGGTATAAATAAATGTTACAAAGATTGTTCAATTAATTTTTATCCTACTTTAAATGCAAGAAAATGACATAAGAGTTATACTTAATAATTAATAATAATTGTTTGAGAATTTGCTTGGTAAAATTAGGATGATGGTAGTTACAGAGGGCGGGGAATTTAATAAACTTAGCTGAGTTGAAAAAGAGCTTTATTCGATGAGTTCAGCAACTTTCATACCTTCAACAACTAATTACTTGTATTTATGAGCAAATATTGTAGAGTTGTAGAATAGCAGAGTTGAGCAGGAGAATAAGCAGTTGAGCCTTGCGGTGATATGCAGGTGGTGAGCGAAAAGCAGGGGATGAGCCGGTCGAAATTAATAAAAAAACTTGAAGAGAAAATCCAAACGTCCTTTCCTTCCACGAGTTTGTTTGAGAGAGAGAGATAGCGAGAGCGCCAGCGCCGAGACTTTATCTTTTGGCGCGAAGACGCCCGAGCTCGCGCGCGCGTGCATGCAGCGCTAGTCGACTCTACAGAGCAGCGACGTGCGCATGAGCTCGGTCGATAATCACGTGGCGCGTGCGATTCAAGTATGCAAATCGCGAATATTCCGCCCGCATCATCAACACCTTTGATGATTATAAAAAGAGCGATGAGCAGTGGAATCGCAGCTGACTGGGTCGTAAATCCATCCAGCGTTGTAGACGTAAATCTTGAGTTGATAGTTGAGCGATGCAGCAGGGTCGTAAAGCCTCCTGCATGTCGAGTTGAGTGAGTGGGAAAGTAAAGCCACTTTTTGTTGAGTAGATGGTGAGCCAAATGGGTTGTAAGTCCACTTGAAGAGTAATGAGCGTAGATGTGTCGTAAAGCCAACTACTGTTGCGTAGAGTCAATCTTTGGCAGAAGCACTGGCAAAGGAGCGAGTTTTGCGATTGGGCGAGTTATTGTGGAAGTAGCAGTTTGAGAGTCACCACCCTGGTGAGTCCATCCTGTCCAGGATGGAGTTACGTAACACGATCAAGAGGCCACTTAGCTGGAGGTGATCTCTCATCCGTGAGTAGTGCCATTGAGCCAATTTGAAGAGTGTGAGAAGGGTGATGCCACTTTGAGATTGCCTGCTGTCGTTGCAAGTAGTAAGCGTTGCTGAATGAGTTGCCATCTTGATAGCAGGGTTGAGATCTAAGAGTAAAGGTTCGGGAACACAATTAAGAGCTGAGCCAATAAGGAAATGTCCTGGAGTGAGTGCTGAGACATCTGAAGGATCATCGCTAAGTGGTTCCAGAGGTCTTGAGTTAAGTACAGCCTCTATTTGATCTTCATACGTCAATAAAGTTTCTCCAATTGTGCGTCGCAAGTGAAATTTGGATCAAATATCTGAGCCACTTCTGACAATATTATCCGCTTGGTTAGACGTCCTGAGTGTGGTGACAATTATGATGTGAAAGTGAAACAGTCTTCATGAGGAAACCATTTTAATCCGAGTAGTGAGGTTGCACAGTCGTCTAAATTGAGTGGAGAGCCTTCTGTTGATGAAGCAACCAACAAATTCTTTAGAGTTGCATGCCATTTTAAAGTGGGAAACCGCCCGCGTTACAGAACTGTGTAACTTGGTGAGCAATTTCATTGAGCTGAGCAGGAGTATCAGCTCCACCAAATATGTCATCGACATATCTTCCCTTTTTGAGTGAAGGAATGGCGAGAGGATAGTTGTATCCTTCATCCTCCACAAGTTGCAATAAAGCCATGAAGTTGAAGTTTGCAACGTTGCATGCAACGAAAATATTTAATTTGTTAGATCGTCAATTTGATACCCTAAATACTTCAAAATAGGTTAATTACACTAAATAAATAGTAAATAACACAAATTAAACAATTTCCAACCCCTAAATATCCAGGAATAGGGGTTGAAAAATTGCGAATTTTTTTTAAGGGTGATCAACAGACATTCACAAATTTTTTATTGTTTATATCATTTAAGTATCTAAAAAGGTATTTACATGAATTTTTTAAATGAAATCTAAGATATGGAACACTGAATTTCGATGCGTTAATGCTCCGAAAGCGCGCCGCAGTCGCGCATCATAGCAGTGCGCCCGTGCACGCTGCGACCTCGGCGCTCCAACGAATCGAAATTTTAGTGTTCCACAGCTTCGATTTCTTAGCAAATCTTCATGTGTATACCTTATTATATGTTTAAATGATATAAACAATAAAAAATTTGTGAAACTCTGTGCTACACAGTTAAAAAAATTCACAAAGCTAAGAACTCAAATTCGTTGCGACTGATTCGTTACGCATGAGGCGCGAATTTTTTTTAAGCTAAGCTACAGACATTCACAAATTTTTTTTTGCTTATATCATTTAAGTATCTAAAAGGGTATTTACATGAATTTTTTAAATAAAATCGAAGCTATGGAACACTGAATTTCGAAGCGTTGATGCTCCGAAAGCGCGCCGCAGTCGCGCATCATAGCAGTGCGCCCGTGCACGCTGCGACCTCGGCGCTCCAACGAATCGAAATTTTAGTGTTCCACAGCTTCGATTTCTTAGCTAATATTTATGAATATACCTTATTATATGTTTAAGTGATATAAACAATAAAAAATTTGTGAAACTCTGTGCTTCACACTTAAAAAAAATTCACAAAACTGAGAACTCAAATTCGTTGCGACTTATTCGTTACGCCTGAGGCGCGAATTTTTTTTAAGCTCAGCTACAGACATTGTGGAACACTAAAATTTCGATTCGTTGGAGCGCCGAGGTCGCAGCGTGCACGGGCGCACTGCTATGATGCGCGACTGCGGCGCGCTTTCGGAGCATTAACGCATCGAAATTCAGTGTTCCATATCTTAGATTTCATTTAAAAAATTCATGTAAATACCTTTTTAGATACTTAAATGATATAAACAATAAAAAATTTGTGAATGTCTGTTGATCACCCTTAAAAAAAATTCGCAATTTTTCAACCCCTATTCCTGGATATTTAGGGGTTGGAAATTGTTTAATTTGTGTTATTTACTATTTATTTAGTGTAATCAACCAATTTTGAAGTATTTAGGGTATCAAATTGACGATCTAACAAATTAAATATTTTCGTTGCATGCAACGTTGCAAACTTCAACTTCGTATAAAGCCCTTGTGGCGAGAAACGAAGCAGCTTTGGTCCTGTAGGTGACCGTGGTGAGCTGGAAATCCACTTCATCATGAGTTTGATCATTCCAAAGGATCCTTTGAAGATCCTGATGATCATGAGGATGGACCTGAACCTGCCGATACATTTTCACAATGTCCGTGGCAAACAGGTGACGAAAGTGGCTAATCCAGATGAGTACTTCGCTGATGTTGAGCAATAAGTTTGCACCAGAATGTATGATGTCGTTGAGTGATTTACCAAAAGATGTTGAACATGAACCGTTGAACACAACTCTGAGCTTGCTGGTTGCACTATCAGGTTTGACGACACCGTAATGAGGCAGATAAAATGGTGAGAAGCTTGAGGCTGTAGATGATTCCAACTTTCTCATATGTCCCAATGCTAAGTATTCGTCCATGAACTTCGTGTAAAGTTCGCCCATGGTTGAATCTTGAGCAATTCTTCTGGACATTCTATTGAGGCACTTTGATGCTGTAGAGCGTGAGTTTCCAAGAGCTGTAGGATCTTCTTTGAGCGGAATTTTGACAACATATTTGCCTGTTGAGTCTCTCATATGAGTTGAGCGGAAATGATTTTCACATTCGTCTTCTTCAGGACTCAAGATGTTGTCTGAATCGTGGCTGAGCTCTTCTTGTAGCCAAAATCTGCTAAGCAGTTCGTGAAGATCATCATCTGTCTTGACAATGCTGTGGTGAGCTGAAGCAGTTTTGGTTGATGTTGTTTGCGCAGGTCCTACTATGAGCCGTCCAAAAATAGAAGATTGAGCAATTGGAAATCCTGGATGGGATTTAATGAGTCCAGAATTTATAATGAGTCTTCAAATGAGGCCAATCTTGAATGGTGATCTTGACTGATAGTGTTATCGAGGAGACCGCTTTGAGAATATGTGCCTCGATAATTATAGCCTCTTGAGTGAATCTTGATTTGAGAGTGAGCTGAGCGGAGCCGAGAGTGTGAGCAGCCTTTCCACCTCCTATTCCATGGATTACAAATGATGATGAACGACGTGGGAGCTTGAATTGATTCACCAGGTGTTCGGTGACGAATGTCAGCTCAGATCCAGAAACGATCATGAGACGGACGTAATGATCATACATTGACGTTCTGAGCTGAGCTATGGCTGTACCTAAAAGCGTTGCTTCATTGAGATTGGCGTGTGATGAGCTGAGCAGTGGGTTGAGCAGAGTGTGATGAGCTGAGCTGTTTGAGGATTTGAGCGTTGAGCTGACGTGATTGATGAAGCATGGTGTGATGCTTCTCGTCACACACCTTGCACCTTGCTGTGCTTCTACACACACTTACGTTGTGTCGCCCTAGACAGTTGTGACACAATTGCTAGTTACGTAAAACTTCATGACGATATCTAACCTCCAATGCTCTGAACACAGGGCACATCACAATGAAGTGTGGCTGTTGGCACTTATCGCAAGGCTGAGCAGTGGGTCCAAGATTGTAAGTGACGGTCTTGGATTGAGCTGATGATTGAGCTTGATGGTGTGTCTTTTAGTGAGCTGGACCAGATTGAGCGTCAGGGAGTGGCTCAGCTGATGTTGTGGCCAAGTTGGATGATTTGCGTTGAGTTGCTGGATTATTTTTCCCTCTAACATGCTCAACACGCTCAAATGCTCGTGCGCGTGACGTTAAAAACGTACGCACACTCACTGGGGTTGGGAAGTCTTGAGTCTTGCCAAGGGAGTGTTCCCAACTCTCCTTGGTTGAGCGTCCCATGTTGCGCACCGTGAGATGAGCCAAGAGCATATTCCCAAGTTTCTCCGATGCGTTGAGTGAAGCTAAACCCTTTGTCACCTTACTGAGCGTCATTTCCAACGCATTAAGTCCCTGTGCTGTCTTTGATGTTAAGGGCTTTTGATCCAGCAGTTAGTCAAGAAATGAGCAGATTGCGAGTCGTTTGTTGTCGTAACGACAAGATAGTTGAGCCCATGCTGGATCTAACGAGCTGTCTTCGACGGGGTAGCCTGAGATGATTTGGGCAGGCTCACGAGACAAACAACTATTGAGATAGTGTAATTTCTCCACTGGTTTCAACCCTTCGTTGCTGAGTACTAGGCTCTTGAATAACTCTCTGAAGTGTGGCCACTCAAAGTACTCTCCGCTGAAATGAGGCAAGCTGATGTCTGGGAGTTTAGGCCGTCGATGAGCTGAGCTGGTCAAAGTTTCGAGTTGAGCTGGAATTGATGAAATGAGATCAGCGACTTTACGCAATAATCGGTGAGCAAGTTTAACAATAAGAGCAAACTGATTTTTTTTTTTTTTAAATAAGGACGTTCAGGGTCTTCTGAGCTCCAGATCACTTCAATGAACTCCTGATCTTGCATGGCTTTGAAAAATAGTACATTACAGTACAAGAGACGAAAGTTAAAGTTTCGCCACCGCGTGAAGTTGTTCGCCAAAGTTCGCCAAAGTTTTCGATCAATAATGTCGCGGATTAGAGAACGATGACCGGCTTTCGGTCGGCGCTGCACCAATCGAGGGAGGCGAGGTCGGCAATGGAAAAGCTGTGTTCCTTACGGTAATCGGGACATCAGATGGAAAAGAGTTAGGCGAAAAATTGCATGAGAAATCAGCTGACGTCACAATGGGCAAACTTTAAAAAAGAGGTAAATCTCTTTTTGATGTCTTCTCTAAATGGATTGATAATTTTTTATGATGGTTCGGCTTTTTGCATAGCTTTCTGTAATATGCCATATTATGTTCAAATGGAACAGTAGAAAAAGAATCCTAACAGCCAAATGATTTTACATCTTCTGCTAGATGCAGTAAGATATGGATATTATAGGAGACAAATTTAATACCATAACTTCAACAGCTGAATTAACAAATATTTAAAAAAAATTCTGAGCATTAGCAACGAATTCTACGTTATCGTAATGGTCTATAAAAATTCGCATGGCTGTATGCAAATATAGAAAATGCAAGCAAACGGCACTGTTAAACAAGCCATGAAACATAACTAGACCACTGTATAATAAAATTTGCTTAAATGTACTGGTTTTCTGGAAAATTCTGCAGGGCAGTATTCACTTACTTGCTATAATCGATCTTCCAAGCCTTTAACTTCAGCTGGTGTTAATTTAGTCGATCGAGAATATTTACCGTCAACCGTTGCCTGCAGAATTTTATTTATCTATTAGTTGGCCTGCAGCTACATGTCCCTGCTACCATTGACACCAAGATTCAAAGTACTTTTCGTGCTACGGATTTTGATCGGTTGATAACTTATAAAATAAAGTCACCCAAATTACATGGAAAGCAGGCATCTTAGGCTCCTTCATTGCAGCAGCATAAATTCTTTAAGTACGAATAACGCTTTAGCTGAATCACACACGCTGGGATGGTGTACATTCTTCAGAAAAGATTTACGGAAAAGACCTCGTCACCAATGATGTCGTGTTTTGTCATGTTTAAGAAAACATTATTTAAGTGCGCCGATATTCTGTATGAATGTTCTAGGCAGCGGAGCACGACGGCAGCGCGTTTAGATCGATCAACGCATGGATATTAAAGTATATAAAGTAGAGAATGTACGCATATAATTTTTTATCGGGTTTTGCCTAATGTCCAAAATGATAGAGGCTTTAAAAATTAATTTTATTTTTGCTTCAACGTCTTATAGAACTATCAAAGAATGTGTTCCTATAATTTCAGATGCAAATTCGAAATAATTTCGGAATTGCAGCATAAATAGTGAGCGAATGCCTAGAAGGTACATGAACGCTCGGGTATACTAGAGCGCGCGTTCTATTGCATCTATTAGAAAACCCTAAAGAAATGTTTCCTCATTATAGAGAGACATGCGCAGCTGGACTAACGTGCCCAAAATGACAATTTTGAGAGTAAAATTTTCAATAGGAGTAGAAATGTATCCACCGAAATGTTCACTAGAGCTAGGCCAATATTAATTAGATAGTGTAAGGAAATTAGCATCAAAATAAATATTGGGATTGTCAAACTTTTTGAAAATTGGCTTAAGATAGGAACGAAGATACTAGACATTGTAACGCCTCACCTACACACGCAAACACACATCGGATTGCGGCGTTTTTCAAAAGCTTTGTTATTGTTCCTTCCCCTGCCCGCAGATAAGCGCCTCGCGCCGCTCGGCGTCGTTTCCCCCTCCTAAACAAGCGTATCCCTTCTTCATGAGATTACCTTAAGAAACATGTACCCACTCTAGGTGCGTGACGTCACGATAAGCACCACCGAAATTGTAAGATCAAGGGAGGAAGAAGCCTAGGTTTGACTATAAAAGACGGTGCTCTACAGAGCTCCGCTCTCTTTTTGCTCCGGCCTTTTTTAAGGAACACTAACTTCCATTAAGACTCGAAGCTAACTAGCTATAGGCATACGTTTATCATGACGTATGCAAGCTAAAGCTAAGAGATCAATTAAAATAGATTACCGTTATTAATAAACAGCATTATTCAGAAAAACTCGAAGCTAATTAGCTATAAGCATACGTTTATCATGACGTATGCAAGCTAAAGCTGAGAGATTAATTCAAATCAATCGTTTTATACTTGATTGACAATATTTAAAAACACTCGAAGCTAATTAGCTATAGGCATACGCTTATCATGACGTATGCAAGCTAAAGCTAAGAAAAATCAGCAAAATCTAATATTCCTCTCTTCTAAAATTCAATCATTTGTAAAATTTAATAAAACAAATAAAATCAATAAAAAATCAAATCATAATTTAATATTAATTAATAGCAAAATCATATGTTTATCATGACGTATGTGAGCTAATGCTTATACAAGATAAATGAAAACAATTATTAATCAATGACAACACTCATACGTTTGTCATGAAGTATGTGAGTCATTAATAGTTTCTTTTACTTTATTAATTGTCAAATTTAATTAGCAATAGGCACATGTTTATCATGACATGTGTAAGCTAAATATTTATAAATAAATAAAATAAAGTTGATAATAAAATGAACCAAAGAAATTTAACTCAATAAGCAAAATCATACGTTTGTCATGACGTATGTGAGTTTAGAGAGCTTGAATAAGATTTAAAAATAAAATTTCAAAAACATCTTTTTACTAGCGACAATCGTACCTTTATCATGACGAACGTGAGCTACAAAAGGAATTAATTTGTTGTTAGATACGCTTTCGGGTTCTCAAGAACTCTAGACTGTAGCGAATAATTTACCACAATCTCTTTTAATGTACAATATACAGGGTGTCCCATTTTAAAGAAAGCACCCAGAAATTTTTGCCGGTTCGCGTTGTACAAAAAAAATGGTTCAGACAAAAGTTGTTTGGCACAACGGGGGCCATCTTTTTATGAAATCAGTTTTGAGCTTGAGACTTATTTTTAAGGTCATTTGAAGGTCAAAGTGTTTTTTTGAATAGGAACCCCTATTTTTGACCCCGGATTCGGAAAGAGCCCGAAATTCTACGTTCAGATAAGGTATCATGTGTGGGTGCGGTTATCCCCCCTCCCCCCTTATAGTCATGTAATGGTCAAATTCGTTATTCTCTTAATCTGTGCACACGAATTATTGGGCAAAGGTGAGATTTGTAATGTGCGACAAGTCGTGTGAGAGTGAGAGAGATGGAGAGAAGAGAAGTTCCGATTGCCGAACGAGGGCCTGTGTGCCTCGCGGACTTCTCCTCCTCTCGCGAGCGAAAGGCGTGTGATTGGCCCGACGCGTGCTGGCAACGGCGATTGGTCCCGGCCGGACGGTTGTAAGAGGACCGCGCGACGTTGCGAGCGCGGCGGACGGCAGTATCCGGGAAGCATTGACAGCGAGCGAGTGTGTCACGAGCGGATATTCGGAGGAGAGCGATTCAGGGTGCAGAGAGAGAGGCGTGAAGAGGTGTGAAAGAGTGAGCGACTGTGGAGACGACGACTGCCAGGAGAGGACGTCGGGACGCAGCCAGCGACGGAGGTGTAGGAGAGTAGCAGAGAGCAGCGCAGAACCTACCTGATCGGCGACCTGAGAGCAGCGGCCAGAGGGTGGACGGCTTCATCGAGGACGCCGAGGAGTCAGGGTAACGTCGTTAGCTAGTGGTGTGAGGAGAGTGAGGGTAAGAGAGCGGTTGCGTGAATGAATGTATACGAGAGAAGAGTGCGAGAAGAGTGTTTAGTCGCGAGCGGGTAGTGGTGTTCGGGGTGCCCAGCGGTGCACCGCCGCTGAAATCAGAGTCGGTTACTCCGCGCGTGCGTTCTGTCTCAAGGACGCGTTCCGGTAGGACCCCCTTTATGAGACCGGTCGTTCTGGTGAAGCGTGCGTGAGCGAGAGCGAGAGTAGAAGAAAATAGAAATTTTGTGGAAAAGCGCGGTCGAAGCCATAGTTTGCGAAAAGTGCAAACTGCCGTATCACAAATGATAATAACAATACCAAGAATAACCCAATACCTTGCCTTAGTTAGCTACACAGATTAAGAGAATAACGAATTTGACTCTTATAACACTATGGAGGAAGGAGGGGAGGTACCGCACCATCACATGATACCTTATCTGAACGTAGAATTTCGGGCTCTTTCCGAATCCGGGATCAAAAATAGGGGTTCCTTTAAAAAAAAAAACACTTTGACCTTCAAATGACCTTAAAAATAAGTCTCAAGGTCAAAACTGATTTCATAAAAAGATGGCCCCCATTGTCCCAAACAACTTTTGTCTGAACAATTTTTTTGTACAACGCGAACCGGCGAAAATTTCTGGGTGCTTTCTTTAAAATGGGAAACCCGGTATGATATATTTTTATTTTAGTAAGTTAGTTTTAGTTATCTGTGTTTTAGGCCATGGAACCTCGGGGAACGTACATCGAGTTAGATACGGTTAAATAATTATACGGCGCGATTGCGTGGCGTCGATCGGCGTCCTCGTTGCCTGGGGGGAACATTGTCGCGGAAAATACAGGTCACAACCCGTTTACGCCCAAACTGGCATACAATTTTGTTATTATTCAATCGCTATACTCCTTGCTCTTTCCGAAGCCGTTTTCAGATTGACGATATTTGCAATCATTTTTAAAATACGGCTGTTTAAATATGAGAAACAACAATAAAATTGATATTTTTTTCGCAATAATCACGAATCTGAACAGGAGTCCGTTATCGGAGGACGTTGAATCTATGGATCGGGTGGAATGCAGACTTATACAAAAATTTAGGATAGTAAGTTAATTGAAATTCAAAATGGCGACCGCCGAAAACGCTGTTTTTATACATGACTGTAATAAAAAGCTTTACAATTTTGCCTGGTTATATTCCGCTCGGTCCTTGTCTAGCACGCCGCCCATCTTGTCGGTCTGCTAATCCAAATTTTGTACTTGGGAAGGGTTCAAAGACCTTCCATGATAATATGTAAAATTATGTATGCATATGAAGGTGCAGCATTTCTGACAATACAGTATAAACTTATAATTTACGGTATATGTTTCTGTCTCTTTGTGTCTCTTGACTTATACATCCTCGCTATCTATTGAATTGATTAGTTTTTTTGTGATACCCGTAAATCGTACATCATGAGCAGCTACCCGAAATCTACATATTCTAGCAATGAACGCAGTTCGAGGCCATGAAAACGATCATTTAACGGGAAACAGTGCGTCGAACGACTCTGATTGTAGTAACAGTGCAAAAAAAAAAAAAATTTTTTAGTGTTATAGAATAATACAATTCATCACGGAATTTAATGCAATCGCTGACTTTGTATTTTATAAAACATGCAAGCAGCAAATACAGTTCAAAAAGAGAGGTCAGCGAGGTTTGGGTTTCATAAATTAAATAGTAGTGCGGACCACTTGTGGGCGAATAGCAAATATTCAGTCCTTTAAGGTCATGACGGAGAGAAAAATTATTTAAATTCCATTATTAAAACCGACTTGCGTGAATACTATCAAATGTTTCCTTTTATTTTCATTGTTTATTCGGCATACTTAAGAGATTAAGAAAAACCATAAAGAGAGCAAATTTTAACTTTACTGTTATTTGTTTAACCTTTAGAGGACGGGGAATTTTTAATATTGGGAAATACTCATATGTAAAGTGTCTATCCATGGTCGAGCCACTATAGTGGCTTTCCCGTCCCCTACAGGTTAAAAAAGGAAGCATAACTAATACTAACAATAGCTACAGAATGAGATATGGGGACATACCTTAGAAACAACAAAACTCTGCTGTATTTCTACAGAGGTGTTCGAGGGACACAAATCTTTTTAAATTCGATGCTACCAATTTCAAAACAACTGAAATAAGAATATCATAGTCCTAAATGGCATCATGTTTACATCCACATGTAAATGTGATTTTGCACTACAACATCGGGAAATGTTTTCCTAATACTTAATTAACTACTTCAATGTTAATTATTAGGTATTGGTAGATTCACAAATTATAAAAACTACAAGGCAAATTTTTACATACCAGACTTGACGTAGTAATGATTTTGCTAGAATGCAAGTCGACAAGTGCACTTATGCCTTATAAACATTGCAGCAGAAATAAAATCAAAATTAAGAGGAATTTTTTCAGAAAAATTCATTGACGCGTTTTCTTAAAATGGCAGCGAGAATGAAAAAATTTTATAAAAATGTTAATCTACTGTTTTCTTAAAAGCTATAAACTTTAGAAAAAAATTTCTAGGAATGAAAATGTCTTAAATTTAGTCAAAGAGTACTCTCAATTTTTTTCAGAATTTTTGGAGACAATTTTTGGTTTTCAAATATTTAAAAAAAAACAATTTTTTAAAAATACCTAAGAAATTGTTAAAATTTTTTTGAGAATGTTCCTTGACTACTTCCTGGCTGATTTTGTGAATATACATTGTTTTTTTTTTTCTACTCTTAGCATCATCCAGAGATAAACGCGTGGACGTGGTAGAACTTTGTCTACTTTGGGGTGCTTTTTTTTTCGTGAGTCCCTTTGCCTCTCACGTTTCGAGGCATTTTTTTGTAAGTCCCCTAGTCTCTCACTTTATCATTTCTATTATCAGTTCCTTTTTTGCCCAATAATTATTGCATACATATAGATTACATTTGTCACAAAAATGTTCAAAATCTTCGGCTTCATTGCATGCAAAGTATGAATCAGATTATTCGGATAGTGATTCTGACGAAAACATATTGATTCCGAATGCGGACAATTCAGGCTCCGATGATTCTAATTCCGATTGTGATTAGATATCTGATTCTGAACACAAATTGAAATATTTGTGAAAAAACATTATTATCTGAAGCCGCAAAAAAAAAAAAAATATACAGGCGTGTGAGCCAATTCCAATTGTTTGACACCTTCTTTTTCGGCGAAATAAAACAATATATAATTAATGCGTCTAAAGAGAATAATTATAATCTGAAATTCCAAGATCTTGACACTTTTATAGATATAGTTATTTTCAGTTTATTCAATAAAAGAAAGTCTCAAAGAAACTATTAGTCATCTTATCCATTCTTATTTAGTGAAATTTTTTCTTCTGCAATAACTTGCGATAAGTTTGGAAAAATCAAGTCTAAAATAAAATATTTAAAAGGTAAAGACAAGGATCCAAACGATAAGGGATGGCGGGTTCGTCCGCTGTTGAAACTTTTCCAAAACAACCTCCTGAAGTTCGGAATATGGAAAACATCTATATCTATTGATGAAATGATGACCAAGTCTTATGCAAGAACTGTATTGAAACAATTTATTTGAAGGAAACCAATAAGGTATGTTTGATTAACCACAATGTTGTTTAATCGAGCTAGACAAGTTAAACCAACTGCGCAAAAAGCTTTTGAAACTTCAAAAATTCTAGTTTTCAGATTTTTAACTTAAAAATTTTTCGGAGCTCTGGTAGTTTTGCAATCCTTAGATAAAACACAAAAAAAAATCCAAATATTTTAGCATTTTTTTTTCTTGCTCTACGGACCATGAAATGGAAATCCAATTTTTTTTTTTCAAATTTTGGAAATTATTAAAAATTTTTATTTTTTTAATTTCCAAAATTAAAAAAAATTAAAAAATTAGATTTTTTTGTTATTAATTAATCTTTAAAAATCATAAAATTGAGTAACAATTAAACAAAAAAAGAAATTATTGGTTTTTAAAAAACTAAGCTTAGCTTAAGGAACAAAAACTCTGTTCCCTTAATTTTTTCGGAATTTCAATCGATCGATCCAGAAAAACCGCTGAACCAATAGATCTCAAAAATTGGGGTAGTCGATTAACCAAAAAGCGGGAAAATGGCACTTTTTTCTCTTTTTTTGCAGTTCAAGTATTGTATTCGACCGAAACTTTATTACATTTACGAAATTGTAGTATATTATAATACTCATTGGTATAACTATATTTTAAATTACTAACTGCGATGTTGCGCGGATGCAATAATTTTTTTTTGTTTTATCATTTAAAAAAATGTCTAGTTTACTTGTTTATTAATTTTTTAGTAAGTGTACATAAATACTTCTTAGCAGATCTTACTCTACAAAAAAGTAGATTTGGCAGTTCTGCAGAGCAGATCGAAGTAGATCTTAATCTATAGAAAAGTAGATTTAATAGTTCTGTAATTCAGATTCTACGGAAAATTCGGAAAGTTAAATTAACATCCAGTTTCAAAGTTAAATCTACTGCGCACAGAAAAAAAAAACAGTAATTTGTACCTCTACACAGTAGATTTAACTGTTTGTTTGCTTTACAGAGATATCAAATCTACTTTACGGTGGAAAAGGTTAAAATTGCTTGGGAAAATATGCAGTATCTTCCTTTCTCAAAGGTATTTTCCACTTTCTTTAAAAAAAAAAGATTCTATTTTTTGAAAAAGAAATTTCTGCTTTTTCTGTAAATAAATCATGGCTTGAGATTTTTTTAAATCGAACAACAATATTTTGGTAAATTAATTGCATTATACATATAACAGGTCAAATGATACAAAATTTAACTGGTTTTATTTGGTTATATTACTTTTTTATTTTTATTAAAAATTTTTTTTTTATTTTTAAAACTTTTTATTTATATTTACAAAGAATAACTCGGTCATAAGAAGGAGAATCTGCTTTTTCAAAAATGAGGTTCTACTTTTCTTGAAATTAATGTTAACTTTGCAAAGAAACTATTATTCTTACTGTTAGAAATGTGAATTTTACTGATTTGGCAAAGTAGTTTTTACTTTTTCCTATAGTCTATAGTAGATCTTACTTTTGCAAAACAGTTACTTTTTTTGTCGATACAACTTTTTAGCCAAATGAAAAATCTGCAGTGGTGTTTCCTTCGGGTATAGCTACACGGATAGAATAATCCTATAAAAATAACCCTAAAAGTAGGTAAAAATTACTAACTGATTGGTAAACCTACTGTGCTACCATGCGGTGAATTTTTTATTATTGCGCAGTGTAAATTTTACTAACCTCCTTTGTAATTACTATTAAGAAGAAAACTAAATGCGAACAAATGAAATGATAATTTTTACTATAGTTGGTTGGTAAAAATTGTCAATAATCTGATTAAAATTGAAATCTTTGTGGAATAAAAAGTAATGATTTGCGTGTAATATTTTGAATAAAGCTAATAATTACTAAGCAGTTAAAATTTAAAAATGAATTAGAATTTAAGAATAATCAGCAGAAAATCAAGGAGTCCCAAGATTACCATGACAATGTTGGTAATTTTTATCCAACTATTTTCTCCGTATAAAATAAAACGTGGATAAAGATATGAAAAAAAAAATATGGGGAAAGGGTAAAGTCGGGAGAAAGCGGGTGCTCTCGCGTGGTGAGGAAAATCGCCTTGGTAAAAGTATACATAAGCCGCGTGGAGCCGAAGGAACCGTCGTGCAGGCGTGCTCGCGATTTTCGCTGCATTCTAACCTTGGACTTAATGGCGCTCTTGTGCCCGCGGCTCGTCCACTTCTTTCCTGCGGGCGCGCGCGGCTCTCCTCTCTTGGCTCTCACTGTGCGCTTCGCGTGCACTAGTGCGATCTAGTATGCGATCGGCTTTCGGCCATCTTTTTTTAAACCTTCGCCACATTCTCTCGGTTCTTTCTCTTCTCTGCACTCACACCGGAGAAAAATGACAAAATATACTGAATTTTTTAAGCAATATTTATGGTTAAATATAAAAACTTTACTCTTCCTAAATAATGAATTTCCTCTTTTCCAAAAAGTAAAAGCATTGAATAATTATTTTTTAATTACTGCAAAGTAAAACCCGTATGTTTTAATCTTGAATCAAAGAGTAAAATCAGCAAATCATTATTTACTCTTGTATAAATAAAAAGTAGTCGTTATACTCAAATTTTGTCCCGATTTTACTCTTTGGATTCAGAGCGTAAAGTGTCAGATAAATTTTGTTCAAGTAAAATCAGTATTTTTTATTAGAAGCCTTAAGTAAATTTAAGTAAATTTACTTTAAGTGAATGTTACTAACAATAGAAAAATGTTTGCGTAAAAATTACTATTTTGCCTGGAAGAGTATAGATACACTATAAGAAAAAAGTATTGTATAATGTATTATCTATTTGGGGGCGACCACCGACTGAACCCTGAGATAAACTTAAATTTACGCACGTTTTGTGTTATTTAAAAAATAATTACAAAAAGATTGTGCTTAACTTATACTTTTAGACAAAGAACGGGTTTGAGTTACACTTTTTTGTGTTGTTTGAACGCTAAACGGTTAGATGAAATATCACTTAGTTTACAGTGAAACACTTGTAGAGCTAAATTTGAGATAGAGCTAATTAAATTCACTTTAAAGTAGAGTAAAATTACTCTAAGGTAGAATAGCATATTAAAACTATTCATTTTTCTTTATTTATTAGTAATATCCATGCATTTTTAATGATTTTAATTCGTGACTTAACTGTTAAGACACGGAAGCTTTGACTCAAATATTCTTTTCTATCAGTGTACCTTTCGCTCCACCAGAGTCAACAATGCGGAGAGAGAGAGAGAGCAGAGAGAGAGAGAGAGAGAGAGAGAGAGAGAGAGAGAGAGAGAGAGAGAGAGAGAGAGAGAGAGAGAGAGAGAGAGAGAGAGAGAGAGAGAGAGAGAGAGAGAGAGAGAGAGAGAGAGAGAGAGAGAGAGAGAGAGAGAGAGAGAGAGAGAGAGAGAGAGAGAGAGAGAGAGAAATGGCCAGTTCAGCGATACTTGGGTAGGATAAAGTGGTCGCTCGGACGACGTGTATCGCACAAAAGGCCGCGGCTGGCTCGCCTATCGAGCGAATGGCGTCGAGGCGGTCGTTCGGTGTGCGAAAGTGCGCAAAGTCGCGAAAGAAGAGAGAATCGACGGCGGCGGTGACGGGAAACTAAGCAGCAACTGCTGGCACAGCAGGAGTAGCTCGTAGTGTAGGAGAGATGCTCGAATGCCGGCCCCTCGGTGCGCTGGCCGCGCGCACTTACGCCTCGTTTACCCGAGTAATAATCTGCCACGGAGACGCCTTTTCATGTCTCTCGCATTCTTCAGTGCCGGAAACGGCCCTCTTATACTCGCTCTCGCTTATTTATTTCTTATATATCTCTTATACCTGACCTGCAGATTCGTTCCCCTCGCTCGGCTACTCCGCCAATTTCTCCTAGCAAAACCAATTTTTCATTACCAACTATGTGCTTTTTAACGAATATCATATACACGGAGGAAAAAAATAGTAAAAATTGTGAAAATTGTTAGTTTTTATAGAAGAAGGATGACAGTATCATACCGTACCAAAATTGCTAAGAAAATAGTAATTTTTTATATTTAAGATAGTAATTTTTAAAATCTGAGAAAGCTATTTTCAGGATATGAGATTTGCAAAATTTTTAAATTATATTGTATTAAATTTTTTATGTAAATCAAGTAATAGGCAAAACATTATTTTTCTCTTTTGTCATTGAAATATTTTTCACATCATAAGTTAGAGGGATTTATAATTGCACATATATATTTATTCGTATTATTAAAACACCTAAATATGCTTTCGATAGCTAAGCGGTACAATAAATGTATAAATTTTAAACCAAAGATTCTCAAAGTTTGGATATTTATTCTACCACTTAGTGGGACCCCAGATTTATAAGAGTCTGAAAAACCTTTGAAATGATGACAAAAAAATAGGTAGAAAATCACGTTTTCTCAACTTTCCTGCACTATTTGGTTAGGAAAAAAGTATGCCCAGAGATTGACCGTGCACACGAGTTTATTCTCT
This sequence comes from Sycophila sp. Sp_5, assembly GCA_018906775.1. NCBI lineage: Eukaryota > Metazoa > Arthropoda > Insecta > Hymenoptera > Eurytomidae > Sycophila > Sycophila sp. Sp_5. Next base: position 95,957 of record JACCID010000351.1, read on the forward strand.
TTTAAAATGACCTAAACAGCAAGAAAAAATGTTTTTTTTTTTACAATAAACTATCAAAATCTAACTCTTTATACATTCTGACTTTTATGGTTACATTAACTTTTCAAATTTTGGGACCATTTTTTAAAACAGATAATATCAATAATCGCCATCTAATCATAATATAATTTTTCACCCTAATCATCCACGAGTCAACTTATTATTTACTGCTGCTACTATGTTTTCGCCCGCAGGGCGTACAGTACGCACTTTACGTGCCGTGTGTAAAAAAATCATTTTTTTTTTAAATTAACCTTGACAGATTTTTATAGGAAATTTTCTGCAGAAAACGAAATCCTCTGTTCAATCGCTGGGTGACCAGTAGTTCCAAAGATATCATAAAATATCATAAAGTTAGAAATTTATTAATTTACTTATAGTATATAAATTAATATTTATATACTCTATTGTAACATGTTTTTATAACAGAAATATAGAATTTTGTATGATTAAATTTACATAAACATTGTTTTCATACATTTATACCCTAAACGCCCAATGTAGCAAATTTGCTACATATGAAAAAAATGCTTTGTGTCGTAAAAAAAAAAAAAATTATAGGTTCAAGAAGTCTCATAGCAATTAATATCAATAATATTCAGGAAAAAAAATATTTTTTTAACGCCAACAGGGCTTCGGTCTTAAAGGGTTAAATTAACAGTTACATATAGGTAACCCAGCAGAGGAAAGTGATTTCCTGCGCGCTGGCCTGGCTCGATATAAAACTAAAAACTTACTAACTAGGAATAGAAGAAGAAAAGAGGAAAAAGAGGGAGAAAGAAGAAAAAAAAAGAACAAATAATAAATGAAAAGTTTAAAGTAGAAAACAAGAAGGAGATATAAAAATTCTTAGCAAAAGTGGATTTAGCAAATATATCTTGCAGTCTTAATGCCTAGTAACATAGTTACTTAGTAAAAAACAGTTTGTAATAATTTGCTAAATCCTAACATTTTTTTCTACTCGTTATCTCAATATCTTATAAGCATTGCACAAGCTTTGGTATACATTTCTGTCGAGGCATTCCTACTTCTTCTATAAACTTCTTTTTCCAAAATTGTTAAGCTTTTGAGGACATGTTTAGCCCAGTGCACAAGTCTGTTACGTGCAACGCACGGAAACTGTATGCTAATGCATATAGTTGCTCGCTGCACGCAATTGTTGCCGTTTTATTTGGTTACGCGGCAAAGTGGACGGAGTGGAAGATAAAACCGCGACGCGCTGCACGTCCCCGTACGGGCCCGCTCTTGTGCAGTGTGGTTATCGATGATCTGTTCTGGAGTGGAAAAAGGAAGAAAAATAATAAAAAACGACTGATTTACGGATATAACAGTATATTCTCCAACCCCCGTCCCTTATTACACGATGTTACAATTTGGTACGGTCTCGTGACCGTAAGCGCAAGGAAGGGCGTTCTTAAGACGCCCTTCAGACACACGTTGTGTCAACTGGGCGACTAGCTGCCCGAGTGACGGCCTAGGTTGCGCACTGGGCTGTTCGTTACAGCCCGCGTGGTCCGCACAGCTGACAGCTAACACAGCTGCACCAGATTCCAGGCTGTGATTTAACAGGGTTGTTTGAATTAATTGGGAGTGGAGAAGCTGGAGGTACTAACAGGAGTTTGAAGGAAAACTCTTAGATAAGTATTTGGGAAAACTATAGGGAGGAGGAGCATATGTCTCTATATTGAACAGGACAATTTGTTTTGTGGTTAATTGTCTTTCTCTTTTCAGGAAGGAGAATGAGGGAAAACTACAGGGACCTTCAACGAACACCACAAGTCTTATTTGGATCTGGAGGAAGCAGAAAAGAAGTGCACGGAGGGAGTCGCTACACTTGGCATCTGGAGCGACCAACTCTACAGTTTGTATAGGGGTTCCAGTACCCAAGATTCAGTGCTCGACCTCCGAGTGTAGTGTTCTAGTGTTGAATCGAATCCTCTATTTGTCTTTCAAGAGTCGATGACTCTGGAAGGGTTAGCTGTGTAAAGTTCGAGTATCTTGGAGGACTCGACACGAGGAAGACAGTCTCACACTGCAGGATCTCTGTGGCTGGCTTCCTTTAATGGGTGCAAGAGACACAAGAAGATGTTGGAACTGCCTGGAGGGAGTCGCTACACCTGGCATCTGGAGCGACCAACTCTACAAGTTGTAATGTCGGTCCCCAGTACCCAGGGATTCAGTGATCGACCTCCAAGTGTTGTGTTTTTGTGTTGCGAACAACTCTTCACATGCACTCCAAGAGTCCACTGCTCTGAGAGAGAGTTGATTGTGTGAAGTTTGGAGTTTTAGGGGCACTTGATACAAGGACAAGTGCTCGCTTTCTGCAAACTGCTTCAGCCTCCCTGGAGTGAGTGCGAGGAGTAGCCTTGTGTGACTCTAAGTCACTCCAGCATGAAGACAGTTATGAAGCCAGGGTGTCGTTGGTGCTTCCAGTGCGAGTGGCGTCTGGGGTGCTCGCCTTCGAGCACAGTACAAAATCTAGTTGGAGTGGATAAGCTGGAGATGTTCCAGTGTCGTCGAGCTCGCCATTAGCCAATTTTTATGGAGAAGAGGATGAAAAGGTGATGGAGGTGGTGTTGGTATGTTTAGGGGACTGGAGTATCAGGACTCGCTTCTAGGTCTTGATACAAGACTATACGCCTAGTATCTGGGGAGGTCAGCTGTCAGCAAGTTGCTCGAGGAGGGTGCTCGCTATCAAAACTGACCAGATTTATCCTATGGATGGCCGCGCTCAGCCCAACAGTGCAGGAACATTTAAATTTCAAGCTTGTGGGGATGAATGAACAAACTTGTAATTATTTGATATAATAAATTCTAAAAATTTGCCAAAATAATATAATAAAGAAAATTTACATAGAGGGTGTGTAATAACAAAAATTTCCCTAGAGCATTTAACTAATGGAAGTATTTGAATTTTTATATTCTGGCCCTAACCTCTGTGACGTCACGCTCGCCACACAGACGCTTCTGTGTGTGGGTGACGTGGAGTAATGAGAGTGAGAGAGAAGGAAGATGGCGACGCGACACACACTGCGGAGGCGTCTCTCTCTCTCTCTCTCTCTCTCTTTCGCCTGTCTAAACTATGGATGATATATTTCACTCGACGCGGACGGAGTACGAGTATTCGTATTAAGGAAATTATTTAAAACATAATCGGTTGTCGTCCCTATTTAATTCTTAAATTCCTGACGTCACGCTCGCCACACAGACGCTTCTGTGTGCGCGTGATGCGTCGGGCAATGAGAGCGAGAGAGAAAGGAGATGATGACGCGTCATACGCTATGGAGTGCGTCTCTCTCTTGTCCTCTCTCTCTCTCTCTCTCACTTCTCCTATACTAAGCGCTCGGCGTCGACGCCGAGCCGCGGAAGCGCGTTTTCTCGAATTTAAATTTTTACCAATACTTAAAAGAAAATAAGGGGAGACGCAATGAACCTCCGCGTCCGGCCTTCGTTCGTGTCCCTACTTCTAAATTATTCTAAAACGGAGGTGCCTTTACGCGCACCAACACCTCCGTGTTGCACAAATCAAATCTTTTCTTTTCCTCTGAAACATATACGAGCGCCTAACCCAGGGGGGACATATGTATATATATATATATTTATTCAGATGTTAGGTATATATATGTATTTACCTTAACTGGAGTGAGTCCTGCAACGGCTCCTGGAGGTGGAGGATTTCACGGAGCTTCTGGTGCACGGCGCGGAAGTACGATCTCCAAATAGATTGGAGATCGGATGGATTTAAAGTTTTTAAGTAGATTAAAAATCAAAAATTCCGGATGGAAAAGTAAAGAAAAATTGAATTTTTAAAATGAAATCGAAATTATTGAAGAATGTTGGAGGGCTGGTTTCTAGTAGATGGCGTCGACAGGCACGTCCCAATCTAGTCGAAATCCGGACTAAGAGTGTATAAAAATTATTTTCTCTGCTTATCGCCGGGTGGATTTCCGCTCGGGCCTCTCTCTCGCTTCTATGGTGAAGTTTAGAAAGAAAGACTCGGCTGACTTCGTCAGCGAAAAGCCTCCCCCAACATTCTTGCATGCGCGGAGGTGCAACCAGATACTTTCTCTGGCCTTGAAAGTTTGTCTCTTTCTAGCCGGAAAGCAATCAGAGAGCAAGCGCCAAGAAGGATTTTTCATATATTAATTAATATTTTTAATAAAAGGAAAGAGAAAAAAGAATAATTGAGGGGGACGTAACATCCTCCCCCTCTTGGAATCGTTGCTGGCCTCGGGGACGTCAATTAACCTATGAGAGAGATCAAGAAAATAGGAGGGACAGATACGTATAAATATTATGGCACATGAATATATATTTTTCAAACAAAAGGATGGAGGTTTTTACAAAGAGTGTATATGTTAAGAGAGGGCGCATTACCCTACGCTACAGTAGTATTTCATAAGCGCATTTTCTTCGGATGGAGAGGAGATCTTTATGGAAATTCCTGCCTGATTACCCCGTACATGGAGCGGAGTTGAGCATCTAGTCCGGAGTACTCGGGTCATATCACCCGCTGCCCTTCATCTCGGATGGTGAGGAGCTCCATCCGGTGGGTAAATATCTGTATATATCCAGAGACGATCTTGGTGCCCACAAGAGGGCCTTGGGCTGTGGACGGAGGTCTGATGAAAGTCTTTTCGTCCTTGGTTTTCTTGGATGGTATGGATTTGGTTGTTCCTGTTGTAGGAGCCTTAGTTGGAGCTGCGGGTTTGTAGGTCGGAGTTGGCTTCTTCTGTTCGAAGTTCTCTCT
>JACCID010000352.1:0-100829 GCA_018906775.1 Sycophila sp. Sp_5
TGGTAGGAATCCCCGAAGAGAAGAAGAATTTCCCCCGATTAGAGACCCCGCGCATATTGAGCCCCCAAAACCCTTAGCCCCTTTAGTAGAGAATGAGAGAAATTATGAGTTCCCAAAACCCCCAGCCCCCCTTACAGAAGATGAGAGAAGTTACGAGCTCCCAAAACCCTTAATAATCTTAGATTTAGATACCCCACCTTGAAGAGGATGAAGAGTAAGAGAAAGGTCGAGAAGTTGCAGTATAAGAGGATGGTGCACAGGATAGAGGACGCAACAGGTATTACGCTGATTAAAAGGGACAAATTTCAACAATCCGGGGAAAGGGACATGCGAATGTTCGTACCAAGGAAACACAGAACCCATTAATCACAACAAGCGTTGGACCTGTCGGACGAATCCGAAGAGGAGGAGTATGCAAGTAGATGAGAAAATGAGAATTATTACTCTCACAGCACGCCACCTCAGAAAGGAGGGAGCCGGCCGTTTTAGAATATAATTTTCCCAGTACCCCATGGGAAGGATATAGGCAGAAGGAAGAGGACGTGAAGCAACAGATCCTCGGGGAAGAAAAACGACGCAACATTGGCAACGTAATTTCCCTGGGATCAAGTGCCGTGAAGGAAGAGAGATTCCCCAAGAAGAGAAGTTTTCCCCAAGAAGAGAAGATTCCCCAAGAAGAAGAGTATCCCAAACCCTAATCCCCACCAATTCAACACCCTAGCCCCTGAAGAAGATGTTACCCTGCATGCCAAAAAGGACCCACCCAAAGGACTAAATATCGGACAAGCCCTAGCATATTTGTACGGTAAACGTCCGGCGCCGACATCGTCTATGGACGTTGAGCCTGGCGAGTCGCACATGAGGTGCTCATCGCTAATTCAAGTCCAGGAAGGGGAGAAAGCTGAGTCAAGCTCAGCGAAACCCCAGACCGCAGACGACCCAAACGCGCCAGTGCAGGCCTCCAGGCGGATAATCGCCAATACCTGTGCGTGACACTAGGTGGAAGAAGATATCGAGCCCTCTTGGATCCCGGAGCGACAATCTCGATCGTAGGATCCAAGATAACCGAGAGATATCGGGATAGGCTCATTCCATCCAACCTAGCTATTAAAACACCACTAGGCAGTGCGTCGAATCCAGTAGGAGACTTGATGGTGAATTTGGATGTAGGAGGGGTTAGTGACAACCATATCTTAAAGCAGTACCAGACCTGGGACATGAGATGATTCTAGGTATGGACTTCTGCATAAAATGGGAAATGGAAGTCACATACGCCCGAGAAGGATGTGGAGGTCGAAAGGAGGAAAATGGAACGAGTTTCAGTTGGAAGGAGAGCAGCGTGATGAGATATTGGCGGAGTGTGCAGGATTATCGAAGGTGCGAGGAAGACAGAAGGAGGTGATTGAAGAGCTGTTGAATCGATATTTACCCCAGAACCCAGAAGAGAGTAGTCCCGCTCTAGGAGCACATCGTTGGTCGAACACCACATAGATGTCCTAGGAGCGGCCCCAATTAAGGAGAGGTTGAGAAGATTATCCCCGAAGATGTTGGAAGTCGCCCGAGGAGAAGTAGTGAAGATGTACCAAGAAGGAGTGATAGAACCCTCAGCGAGTGAATGGTGTACCGCCCCAGTAATTGTGAAGAAGCCGGATGGTTCGTTTAGGTTTTGCATAGATTATCGCCCCCTGAATAACGTGACCCGAAAAGATGCTTACCCCATACCCCGAGTTGATGACACCCTAGACAAATTGAGGAAGGCAATATTCATCTCCAAAATTGATATGAAGAGAGCCTATTACCAGATCCTCATGGAACAGGGCAGTAATCAATACACAGCTTTTGCAGTTCCTGGATCTGGTCTATGGCAATTTAAAAGAATGCCATTCGGGTTAACCAATGCGCCGATGACCTTCCAGAGGTTAATTGATGCCCTATTGGCCCCGAAGTGGAACCATTCGTCTTCGGATATTTGGATGATATAATCATTGTCACGGAGACCTTCGAAGAACATGTGAGATGGCTAGAGTTCGTGTTACAGAGGCTGCAGGCAGCGGGCTTGTCTGTCAATCGCGCTAAATGCGAATTCTGCTGTTCTCGCGTTGCATACTTAGGTTTCATCCTCGATAGTGAAGGATTGCGCCCTGACCCCGAGAAAGTAGCCCCTGTTTTAGATTACCCCGCGCCCCAGAATGTGAAGCAGTTGAGAAGGTTCTGGGTATGTTAGGTTGGTACTCGCGCTTCATCGAGAATGACTCAGAGTTGAAGGTACCGTTGCTGAAACTCCTGAAGAAGGACCAAGAATGGACGTGGGAAGCAGAGCAGCAAGAATCGTTTGAGAAACTTAAGCTTGCGCTCACAACTGCTCCAGTTCTGGCCAGGCCTGAGTTCGGAAGGACGTTCACGGTACAATGCGATGCCAGCAACTTCGCTTTAGGTGCAGTACTAACCCAGGAACAAGAAGACGGAGAGCACCCCATATGTGAGCAGAGTCCTTATCCCCGCGGAGAAAAATTATACGACGACAGAAAAAGAGTGTCTGGCCTTGGTGTGGGCGATAAAGAAGTTGCGTCCCTACCTCGAAGGCTACCACTTCAAAGTCATCACGGACCACAGCGCATTAAGATGGCTGCAAAATCTCAAAGAGCCGACAGGGAGGCTCGCGAGATGGGCCATCGAAATGCAGCAGTGGGACATGGAGATCATCAACCGGAAGGGAACGCTTCACCAATTGCCTGACGCTCTGTCTCGTATGTATGAGGAAGAAGTAGAAGTTGCAGCGTTTGAAGAGATTGAAGATGAGTGGCACGAGAGGCGTGTTGAAGAAGTGAAGGAATTCCCCGCGAAGTTTAGAGGATGGAAGGTCGAAGAAGAAATATTGTATCGTTATCGTGAGGACCCCCCTTCTCGATCCTATTTTGACCCCGGAGGAGGGGTGGCGAGTGGTCGTGCCGGCCAATCACCGTGCGTCGGTGCTAGACGAGGCACATCGCGCACCTTCATCGGGTCATTTAGGTATCGAGAAAACCTACGATAGGATCGCGAGAGATTACTATTGGCCGGGAATGTGGTACGATGTTCGTGCATATGTCTTGAGTTGCCCCGAGTGTCAGGCGTACGAGGTATCACAGCAAGGACCACAAGGCATGATTGGCAGGCGGATCGTGGAACAACCGTGGATGGTTGTGGCTGCCGACTTGATGGAGTTCCCGCCGAGTCGCAGCCAACACAAGTACATCATCGTGTTCATGGACCTATTTACAAAATGGGTCGAGATGAAACCACTGAGGCGAGCCGACGGGAAGTCGGTGGTGAGGGCCTTTGAGGAGTTAATTCTCTTTAGGTGGGAAACGCCACGCTATGTCCTCACGGACAACAGAAGGGAATTTGCCAACAAGTTCCTGGAGAAGACCCTGGAGGAATACGGCGTGATACATACTACCACCCCACCTTACCACCCTCAGGCAAACCCCGTCGAGCGAGCCAACAGGACGCTAAAAACCATGATTGCGATGTATGTCGAAAACAACCACAGAGATTGGGATGTCCACCTCCACGAATTTCGCCATGCCGTCAATACCGCAACCCAAGCGACCTTAAAAGTATCTCCCGCGTTCCTGAATTATGGAAGACAGCCAACCGCAGTGAAGAGTTTGAGAAGAAAAGTTGAACCCCCGCGTGAAGTAATCCCCATTGACCCAGAAGTGTGGAAGGATAGGATGAAGAGGCTGGATGCGTTGAGAGACCTGGTTGCGAAGTTCGTCAATGAAGCGAAGGAGAAACAAGGAAAGCAGTATAATCGGGGACGAAAAGACGTGCGATCTCGGTCGGCGATCAGGTCTTACGTCGTGAGTATCCCTTATCGAAGGCCGCTGATAAATATGCCGCGAAACTGGCCCCGAAATACTCCGGACCTTATAAAATCCTTGAAGTAGTAGTCCCCCACCGTGTATTTAGTTGAGACGGAGAATGCGAAGAAGAGTGCGAAGGTTCACGCATCGCAGATTAAGCGTTGGTTACCCCCGCGGAGTAGTCGAAAGAAGTAGGAAGTAGTGAGGTCGTTGAAGAGGGAAAGTAGGCGTGCGGAGAGTGGAGATTTGCGTTAGAATCACCCCGACGGGTTATTATGAGGACCTCCCCCTGATATCGCCTGCATAAAATCCCTTTTCTTTGCGTACACATATGATTCAACTCACTCTAATGAATCGTATGTTTTGTTTTTTTTTTCATGACCCTTACCCATCCCCTTCCCACCCCAGATGTCAAGAAGAGTTCGAGGAAGTCCGCTGAGAGGAGCGCGCCCGAGGTACAACTCGGGCGAGTTCGTGGATGAGCACGCCAGTGCTCATGATCGGGCCGCTCTTGAGGCAGCGGTCCGGTCGGCGTTCTCCCGGCCAGCGGGGCCCGTTGAGGGTCGTAACGACCCCGTTGTGTTTGAAGGCTCCGTCTGCCAGGCAGACGGAGGGGATGAGCGCCGGCAGAACGACCGTGAGTTGAGAGAGATAGAGGAGGGGGCTCGCCGCGAGGCGGAGCTGGATGCTTGGGCCGGGTCATGGCCGCATCCACCGCGAGTCTCGCAGCTTAACCGCGGACTCGAGCTTGTCAGCGAAGCGGAGGAAGAAGAGGAGGTTGCTGGAGCAACCCCATCAACCCTGATCGGCGAGGAGGCCACGGGAGCGGTTGTCCCGACTGCCAACCAGCAGCGGCTCATCCAGCTTCGGGAGAGCCTGGAGGCTCGGTAGGCTCGAGCGGCTGAGGAGGAGCTGGAGCCGGCGCTTCGGGAGATGGAGTAGGAAGACCACACCACCACCTCTTCCTTGTCCCAGCCTTCCGATAAACCTCCTACAAACCCGGAACTGGAGCTCGCGGTGTTGGAGTCGGCACCAAACCCCACGGCTCAAGAGCAGATAGCTCCCCCCGCGTTGCCCCCCACCCCCGCGTTATTCCCCAGCCCCATATTACCCCGAATCCCCGCGTACCTTCCCTTAATCCCCGCGCCACAGGTACCTGTTAAGGGCCTGTGGTACTTGTACGTGCCCGAGGAGGAGGAGGAAGAAGGAAGAAAAGAGGAAGAGACGGCCGCTCACTCCATTCCAGCCAGCCCGGTGACTGAGATCACCCAGATGATCCAGGGGCTCGGCTCGGAGATGGGGGGGATGGACGGCCAGGAAGCTCCCGCCAACCCTGCACCCATCGTCTGGGCCCCGGCAATCCCTCCCGAGGAGGCCGGAGTCGTGATCCAGGAGGTGGCCGCGATGGACACGGACGAGGGCGGCCTGGATCGGGCCAAACTCGGGCGCCGGCAGGGGGCAATCCTGAAGGATCGCACCCTGACGTGGCAGAGGTGTGACCGGGTGCGACAGCCACCCAACGCCCCGCCGCAGCTGAAGACGGCGACGCCGAGGACGTCGAGAAGGGAGAAGGAGGAGAGGAAGAAGAGAGAAGAAGAAGCCAGGAAGGAAGAAGAGAAGGAGAGGAAGAGGCGGGAAAGAAGAAGGCGAGGAGAGCCTAGCGCGTCCCCACCCCCGCCTGCACCCGAGTCATACGACTCAGGGGTCGTAGCGGTGGACGAGGCGCAACCGTCGTCTCCGACGGAATGGGACGACGACTACGTCGCACCGGCTAGCGGCAGCCGAGGGCAAGCGGAGGGGCCCAAAAGGGATTACTACCCGATGCTCCGACTGGACGACGGGTACAAACGTCATCGGTACAATCCGAGGCGACAGCTTACCGTCGACGACTACGAGCCGGCGAGCTGGTCGCCTCGGAGACCGTCCAGTCTGGAGCCGGGTCCCCCGTCGTCCCGCACTCCCTCGGCTACCATCACGAGGCCAGGAGGCCTCCCTCAGCTGCCCGGCCCCAACGACCGAAGAGGACGAGGAAGAGGAAGGCCAGAGGAAATCCTCGCGCCCACAAACCCCAAGAACCCCGCGAACAACCCCCCTAACCCCGCGAACCGAGCCCCAACCCTAACACCACCCCAACAGGAGGAGGAGAGGAGGAGGTACATGACGCGAGGCGTCATGTTTGGCGACTTCGCGTCAGTGCCCATCGACAGGCGGGTGGACCCGCCACCGAGGGCCTGCCTAAATTGCTGGCAGCTTGGGCACGCCAAGGCCCGCTGCCCCCACCCCTCGCTCCACACCCACTGCAACAACTGTGGGAGGAGAGGGGTGGATGTGAACACCTGCCCCCGGTGTGCTGCCAGCCACCATCAATGGCTTATCCAACGGGCCAGGGCTGCGGCGGAGCAAAGCCCTGCTCCTCTGCCCAGCCTGATGGGCTTGCAGCTGCCGGGGATGATGGCCACGTGGATGCCCCTGCCAGCATCGCAAAAGAGGAGGAGAGAGGAAGAGCGAAGGGAGGAGCCAGTACCGCTGAGGAGAGCGTGTGAGGAAAGGAGAGGAGAGGGGCCAAGGGCACGCCTGCCCGAAATGGCCACCTTGGAGGTGGCACCACTGCTGCCCGAACGCCGAAGCCTGTGGGAGCGGTTAGGTCCACCACCATCCCCATCGCCGTCCGGGAGCTCGGGCATTCCCCAGCCGCACGAGCTTGGCTTGCGCCAATGGTTGGGGAGGATCAGCGGGCTCGACGGCGGCGGGAGGACCTGACCCGCATCCTGCACCACTCCAGCAACCTTTCTCCAGAGATGCAGGAGTGGTGCCTGCAGGTGGCGTTCGGGGCGGCGGAAGACATCCCACTGCCACCTCCAAGGGATTAAGAAGAAAGAAGAAAGAAGAGACCCCATGTATATAACCCCCCCCCCCCCCCGCGTAGCTCACCTTTGGTGACTCCCTTTACCCCTTGTATTCCCCCAAAACAGCAACTGAGAGAGGGGAGGCCCTGACCGCCAGCCAGTGGAGCTCAAATCGCTTGGGAGAGCCTGGAGGCGCAGGAGTTAAAGGCAGCCGAGGAGACGTGATCAGGATACTTCGAGAGGTGTAGACGAAAGAAGAACCGACCACCAGCTCCTCGCCCCAGCCGTACCACCACCCCTCCAGCATCTTGAGTACGAACCCAGGTTGCTAAAGTCGGAGCCAGCCCTCACAGCACAACTAATTACCCCTCAGCCCCTTTATAACCCACCCCTAAACCCCGCGTACGCAGAGCGAAAACCCTACCCCGCGAGCTGAAAAACCCAGAAAAACCCCAAAGTACCCTTTCCCAAATACCCAACCCTGCCCCCTGGTCCCAAAATTTTTTGTTTGTGTTGCAGACGAGTATGAAGAGGAGTCGAGAGGAATGGTAGAGCGTAAGTCACTGAGTGTGTAGATTTGGAGGTAGTAGAGGTGATGGAGTAGTAAACCCGCGTACAGGTTGTGTTGTGGCAACCTATCCCTGTGTCTGTGTCCTCTAATCATCGACGCCTGGCCAGGTGACACTCCAAGAGATCCGAATCACTCTATTTCCCGAGCTTCCCGCGTATAAACGGTCCATCTGGGATGTCCCGTTTAGGGAGGGGAGGTTTGTGACGTTTCATTTGCAACTCTTAACACCTGAGTGATTCGGCTCTCTCTCTCGGAGGGTCTCAGGACTGAGAAGGCGTCGACGTTAAATAATTATTTAACGTCGAGCTTCTCTGCACTCTGTAGCCCGACCAAAGTGACAGGTGTGGAGCGGACGACGCGCCACCGCACCTACCAGCCATGCGTGCGAGAGAGAGAGAGCACATGCGAGGATGCCCGCCCGAGCGTACTCGGGCCGCCAGGATTACGTCGAGGCCGCGCCGCCGGGAGACGACCGCACCAAGCACAGCCGACGAAGCGGAGCAGCTGACGAGGCGTATCGCGACGGCTGGCGACGAGGCGACGGACACGGCTTGGCGACGCGGCGAGGCCACGAGGACCAGCTGACCGGCGCCGCCATATTGACGGCCACCAGCGACGCGCATGCCGCCCTGGCGACTTCCCCACACGTACACACACACGCACACGGACACACACACAACCCGCGAACAACGACGCGCCGCGACTCCCCCAGGGTGCGCCGCGCACCTGGGGAAGCATACACTCGGACCGCGCGCAACACGTGGTCGAGCGCGGACCATGCGTACGAGTGCGAGAGAGAAAGCGCGCGTACACGAGTTGGCGCGCGAGTCGAGGCGGCGCGCACGTGTTGGTGAGAGAGAGAGAGGACGAGTCGGCGAGTTGGCGCGCGAGTCGAGGTGGCGCGCGCGTGTCGGCGAGAGAGAGAGACGGTGGTGTGCGAGAGAGAGAGGGAAACGCGACGAAGAGCGGAGAGAGCGAGAGCGGCCGACTGCGCGCGTGACGTCACTGGCGCTGCTCGACGAGCTCGGCGAGTCGAGCAGGCGGCCAACGTTTGCACGAAAATTACGTCGCGCCGCGCTCGATTTTAACTCGCGCTCGCGCTCGTGTTCGGTAAAGTCGAGTGGCTGCGTTGACGCCGCGCAGCCAATCAAAACTCGTATCGTCGGTGCGGGCGGAAACGAGTCGACGAGGCGACCCTTCGAGAGAGAAAGAGGATAGGGAGTATGCAAGAGCGAGTGAGAAGGAATAAGGGCTTGCGTCACGGAATAAGTGCCCGTCGCCGCGACGCTACGCCATTCAGCCGAAAGCTCACATTAAAGCCGGACGCACTTTAGAGTTTTTTTGAGAGTAGCTAGGAGCGAGGAGTAGTAATAGTAGGAGAAGTCGATAGTTAGGACGGAGGAGCTTTTATTAGACGGTGAGCCCCGCGCACACCCTCATGCGGGTTTCTTTTCCCCTTTAATTATTGTATTTTCTCTCCGAAATTCCCGCGAAGTAAATCCGCGCCGCACACACATACAAAACCACCAGTGTATTCCCCAATCCAGGAGGCAATATATTTATTATAGAAAAACAATCACCAGAGTTTGTGTTTAATTTCTAAGTGTGGGTTGTGTTGTGAGGTGGTGGTTTAAAGCTGATTCTCAGTAATTCGCGAGTGCACCGGCTACTTCGAGCGAGTAGCTGAGTCCGCGTCGTCAACGGAGCGTGCAGCAAACGCCACGTGCATGCGTGCGTGAACGTGGTAGTCTCGGGAAGACCCCCCCCCCCAACCCTAGGGAAAAAGAATTCTCAACCGGAGCGAGGAGTTCGTGATCCGGCGGCGTCTACAAGGCGCCTGGCGCTCAACAAAATTGGAGTAGTAGGTAACGCGTAGAAGTCACCGTAGGTTATAGGTGGTGGAGCGGAAGGAGTGGAGACGCAGCCAAGCAGAAAAACCCTTTGTGTAGTCGAGCCGTAGAAGTGAGTAGAAATGTAGAAGTCGTGTGTGTAGAGAGAGAAGCACACCAACAACAAGGGAAAAGGGCGAAGCGGAACGGGGGAACGCACCCCAAAGTAACCCGTTTTCCCCTTTGTGACTGGGAGGGAGGTGTAAACACCGGCCTCCATCGTTTTCCCTATCACACGCTGATTAAAAAGGACAAGTTCAAAGAATCCGAGGAAAGGGACATGCGAATGTTCGTACCCAGAGAGAAACTGAACCCATTAATCACACAAGCGTTAGACCTGTCGGACGAATCAGAGGAAGAAGAAGATAAAATAGTGGAGGAGATGGAGAATTGTTACTCTCACAGTACGCCACCTCAGAAAGGCCGGCCGTTTTAGAGTATACTTTTCCCAACACCCCATGAAAAGCATGTACGGAAAAGGAAGAGGACGTGACACGGCAGATCCTAAGAGAAGAAAAACGAGGCAACATTGGCAACGTAATTTTTCTAGAAGGAAGCATCGCGAAAGAAGAGAAGTTTCCCTTTGAAGAGAAACCGCCCCAAGAAGAAAAATATCCCCAACCCATAACCCTTACAAATTCAACACCCCAGCCCCCGAAGAAGATGTTGCCCTACAGGCCCAGCAGAGCTCAGCACAAAGGACTGAATATCGGACAAGCAATAGCATACTTGCGGCGTTACGTCCGGCGCCGCCATCGTCTATGGACGTTGAACCTGGCGAATCGCACACGAGGTTCTCATCGCCACTTCAAGTCCAGGGAGGGGGGAAAGCTGAGGCGAGCTCAGCAAAAGCCCCGTCCACAGACGACCCAAACGCGCCAGTGGCAGGCCTCCACACGGATAATCGACAATACTTGTGTGTGGCACTAGGTGGAGAGAGATATCGAGCCCTCTTGGATTCCGGAGCGACAATCTCGATTGTTGGATCTAAGATAACCGAGAAGTATCGGGATAGGCTCATTCCGTCCAACCTAGCGATTAAGACACCATTAGGTAGTGCATCGAATACAGTAGGAGACCTGAGAGTAAACCTGGATGTATGAGGGGTCAGTGACAACCACATCTTCAAAGCGGTACCAGACCTGGGTCACGAGATGATCCTAGGTATGGACTTCTGTATAAAATGGGAAATGGAAGTCACATACGCGCCGAGAAGGATGTGGAGGTCGAAAGGAGGAAAGTGGAATGAGCTCCAGTTGGAAGGAGGACAGCGTGAGGAAATATTGGCAGAGTGTGCAGGATTGTCGGAGGTGCGAGGAAGACGAAAGGAAATGATAGAAGAGTTGTTGCATCGCTATTTACCCCAGAACCCAGATGAGAGTAGCCCCGCTCTAGGAACAACATCGCTGGTGGAGCACCACATAGATGTCCTAGGAGCAACCCCGATTAAGGAGAGATAGAGAAGATTATCCCCGAAGATGTTGGAAGTCGCCCGTGGAGAGGTAGTGAAGGCGTATCAAGAAGGAGTGATAGAATCCTCAGCAAGCGAATGGTGTGTAGCGCCCCAGTAATAGCGAAGAAACCAGACGGACCGTTTAGGTTTTGTATAGATTATCGCCCCCTGAATAAAGTGACCCGAAAAGATGCTTACCCCATACCCCGCGTCGATGATACCCTAGACAAATTGAGGAAGGCAAGATTTATCTCCAAAATCGATCTAAAGAGTGCCTATTACCAGATCCTCATGGAACAGGACAGTAAGCAGTATACAACTTTTGCAATTCCTGGGTCTGGTCTGTGGCAATTTAAAGAATGCCCTTCGGGCTAACTAATGCGCCGATGACCGTCCAGAGGTTAATTGATGCTTTATTTGGGCCCGAAATGGAACCGTTCGTCTTTGGATACATGGACGATATAATCAATACCACTGAAACCTTCGAGGAACACGTGAAATGGCTGGAGTTCGTATTACAGAGACTGCAAGCAGCAGGGTTATCTGTTAACCGTGCGAAATGCGAATTCTGTTGCTCTCGCGTTTCATATCTAGGTTTCAATCTCGATAGTGAAGGATTGCGCCCCGACCCCGAGAAAGTAGCCCATGTTTTAGAGTACCCTGCGCCCCAGCATGTGAAGCAGTTGAGAAGGTTCCTTGGCATGCTGGGTTGGTACTCGCGCTTCATCGAAAACGACTCGGAATTGAAGGTACCGTTACTGAAGCTCTTGGAGAAGGACCAAGAATGGATGTGGGAGGCAGAGCAGCAAGAATCGTTTGAAAAACTTAAACTTGCACTGACGACTGCTCCAGTTCTGGCTAGGCCTGACTTTGGGAAGACGTTTACGGTCCAATGCGATGCCAGCAATTTCGCTTTAGGCGCAGTACTAACCCAAGAGTATAAAGACGGAGAGCACCCCATAGTTTATGTGAGCAGAGTCCTTATCCCCGCGGAGAAGAATTATACGACGACAGAAAAAGAGTGCCTGGCATTGGTTTGGGCGATAAAGAAGTTGCGTCCCTACCTTGAAGGCTACCACTTCAAGGTTATCACTGACCATAGTGCATTAAGATGGTTGCAAAATCTCAAAGAGCCGACAGGGAGGCTAGCGAGATGGGCCATCGAGATGCAGCAGTGGGACATGGAAATCATCCACCGGAAGGGAACACTTCACCAATTGCCCGACGCTCTGTCTCGTATGTATGAGGAGGAGACTATAGAAGTTGCGGCGTTCGAAGAGATTGAAGACGAGTGGTATGAGAGACGTGTTGAAGAAGTGAAAGAATTCCCCGCGAAATTTAGAGGATGGAAGGTTGAAGAAGAGATGCTGTATCGGTATCGTGAGGACCCCCTTCTCGATCCCATTTTGACCCCAGAGGAGGGTTGGAGATTGGTTGTGCCGGCTACTCACCGTGCGTCCGTGCTGGACGGAGAAAACCTACGATAGGATCGCGCGAGAGTACTATTGGCCGGGGATGTGGTACGATGGTCGTGCATATGTCTTGAGTTGCCCCGAGTGTCAGGCATACAAGGTATCACAGCAAGGACCACAAGGCATGATTGGCAAACGGATCGTGGAACAACCGTGGACGGTTGTGGTTGCCGATTTAATGGAATTCCCGCCAAGTCGCAGCCAGCACAAGTACATTATGGCAGACAGCCAACCACAGTGAAGAGCTTGAGAAGAAAAGGTGAACCCCCGCGTGAAGTAATCCCCGTTGACCCAGAAGTGTGGAAAGACAGAATGAAGAGGCTGGATGCGTTAAGAGACTTGGTTGCGAAGTTCGTCGATAAAGCGAAGGAGAAACAAGGAAAGCAGTATAATCGGGGACGAAAAGACGTGCGATTCTCGGTCGGCGATCAGATCTTACGTCGCGAGTATCCATTATCGAAGGCCGCTGATAAATACGCCGCGAAAGTGGCCCCGAAATACTCCGGACCTTATAAAATCCTGGTAGTAGTGTCCCCCACCGTGTATTTAGTTGAGACGGAAAATCCGAAGAAGAGCGCGAAGGTTCATGTATCGCAGATTAAGCATTGGTTACCCCAGCGGAAAAGTCGAAAGAAGTAGGAAGTAGTGCGATTGTTGAAGAGGGAATGTAGGCGTGCAAAGAGTGAAGATTCGCGTTAGAATCACCCCGACGGATTGTTATGCGAACCTCTCCCCCTGATATCGCCTGCGTAAATCCCTTTTCTTTGCGTACACATATGATTCAACTCACTCTAATGAATCGTATGTTTTGTTTTGTTTTTCATGATCCTTATCCATCCCATTCCCACCCCAGATGTCGAGAAGAGTCCGAGGAAGTCCGCTGAGAGGAGCGCGCCCGAGATACAACTCGGGCGAGTTCGTGGATGAGCACGCCCGTGCTCATGATCGAGCTGCTCTCGAGGCAGCGGTCCGATCGGCGTTCTCCCGGCCAGCGGGGCCCGTTGAGGGTCGTAACGACCCCGCTGTGTTTGAAGGCTCCGTCTGCCAGGCAGACGGAGGGGATGAACGCCGGCAGAACGACCGTGAGTTTAGGGAGATAGAGGAGGGGGCTCGCCGCGAGGCGGAGCTGGATGCATGGGCCGCGTCATGGCCGCATCCACCCCGAGCCTCGAAGCTCACCCACGGGCTCGAGCTCATTAGCGAGGCCGAAGAAGAAGAGGAGGTTGTTGGAGATGACCCCAAGGCGGCCACAGGAGCGGGGGTCCCGACCACCGACCACCGGCTGGATCAGCTCAGGGAGAGCCTGGAGTCACGGGAGTCGAGGGCAGCCGAGGAGGAACTGGATCGTGCGCTGCAGGAGATGGGAGAAGAAGAGCCGTCGATCCTTAGTTCCCCGCCCCAGCCGTCCCACCCCCCCTCTAGCATCCCTGAACCAGAGCCCGTAGAGTTGGATACGGCGCCAGCCCCCACGGACCAGGAGACGGTAGATTCCCCCGCGTTGCCCCCTACCCCCGCGTTAACCCCCAACCCAGTATTGCCCCGAATCACCGCGTTTAGCACCTTTATACCCGCGCCAGAGGTACCGGTTAAGGACCTGTGGTACTTGTACGTACCAGAGGAGGAGGAAGAAGAAGGAGGAAAGGAAGAGGCCGCAATTCTCCACGTCCCAGCAAGCCCGGTGACGGAGATCACCAATATGATCCGGGGGCTCGGCTCAGAGATGGAGAGAGCGGACGGCCGGGACGTCCCAACCACCCCTGCATCCATCGTTTGGGCCCCGGCGATCCCTCCCGAGTAGGCGGAGTTATGCTCCAGGAGGTGGCCGCGCTGGAGACGGAAGAGGGCGGCCTGGATCGGGCCGAAATCGGGCGTCGGCAGGGAGCGGTCCCAAAAAACCACACCCTGGCTTGGCAACGATGCGACCGGGTTCGCCAAGCACCCACCGGCCAGCCCCAGGAGAAGGCGACGTTGAGGAAGAAGTAAGAAGAAGAAGCCAAGAAGAGAGAAGAGTTGGAGAGGAAGAGAGAAGAGTTGGAGATGAAGAGGGAAGAAAAGGAGAAGAAGAGGAGGAAGAGAAGGAGGAGAGGAGAATCGAGCGCGTCCCCGCCTCCCCCGGAACCCGAGTCGTACGACTCGAGGGTTGTGGCGGTGGACTGTGCACAGTCGTCGGTCCCAATGGAATGGGACGACGACTATGTCGCACCGGCCGGTGGCAGCAGAGGGCAAGCGGAGGGGCCCACAAGGGATTACTACCCTATGCTCCGGCTGGACGACGGGTATAAACGACATCGGTACAATCCGAGGCGACAGCTGACGGTAGATGATTACGAGCCGGCGAGCTGGTCGCCTCGGAGGCCGTCCAGTCCGGAGCTGGATCCCCCGTCGTCCCGGATATCCTCCGCTACCGTCACGAGGCCAGGAGACCTTCCTCAAGCGCCCCGCCCCAGCGACAAAAGGAGGAGAGGAAGAGGAAGAAGAGAAAAGGAGACGCCCCAGATCCCCGCGCCCACATGTCCCTGAAACCCCGTGAATCACCCCCCTTACCCCGCGATCAAACCCCCAACCCCAGCACCACCCCAAGAGAGACGGAAGTACATGACGCGAGGCGTCATGTTCGGCGACCTGGCGCCAGTGCCCATAGACCCACCGCCGAGGGCCTGCCTCAACTGCTGGCGGCGTGGGCACGTCAAGGCCAACTGCCCCCACCCCCGACTCAACTCCCACTGTAACAATTGTGGGAGGAGAGGGGTGGATATCAACACCTGCCCCCGGTGTGCTGCAAGTCACCATCAATGGCTGCTCCAACGAGCCAAGGCTGCGGCGGAGAAGAGCCCTGCTCCCCTGCCCAGCCTGATGGGCTTGCAGCTGCCGGGGATGATGGCCGCTTGGACGCCACGGTCAGCGACGCCGAAGAGGAGGAGAGAGGAAGAGCGCAGAGAGAAGCCAGCATCGCAGAGGAGAGCGTGCGAGGAAAGGAGAGAAGAGGGGCCAAGGGCACGCCAGCCTGAAGTGGCCGCCTTGGAGGTGGCACCGCTGCTGCCCGAGCGCCGAAGCCTGTGGAAGCGGTTGGGTCCACCACCAACATCTCCATCGCCGTCCGGGAGCTCGGGCATTCCCCAGCTGCATGAGCTTCGGCTTGCGCCAATGGCTGGGGAAGATCAGCGGGCTCGGCGGCGGCGGGAGGACCTGACCCGCATCCTGCACCACTCTAGCAATCTCTCTCCAAAGATGCAGGAGTGGTGCCTGCGGGTGGCGTTCGGGGCGGCGGAGGACATCCCCCCGTACACAGAGCGAAAACCCTACCCCGCGAGCTGAAATACCCAGCAAACCCCAAAGTACCCTTTCCCAAATACCCAACCCTACCCCCTGGTCCCAAAATTTTTTTTTGTTTGTGTTGCAGACGAGTATGAAGAAGAGTCGAGAAGAATGGTAGAGCGTAAGTCACTGAGTGTGTAGATTTGGAGATAGTAGAGGTGATGGAGTAGTAAAACCGCGTACAGGTTGTGTTGTGGCAACCTACCCCTGTGTCTGTGTCCTTTAATCATCGACGCCTGGCCTGGTGACACTCCGAGAGATCCGAATCACTCTATTTCCCGAGTTTCCCGCGTAGAAACTGTCCATCGGGGATGTCCCGTTTAGGGAGGGGGGGTTTGTGACGTTGCATTTGCAACTTTTAACACTTGAGTGATTCGGCTCTCTCTCTCGGAGGGTCTCAGGGCTGAGAAGGCGTCGACCTTAAATAAATTATTTAACGTCAAGCTTCTCTGCACGCTGTAGCCCTACTAAAGTGACAGGTGTGGAGCGGACGACGCGCCACCGCACCTACCAGCCATGCGTGCGAGAGAGAGAGAGCACGTGCGAGGATGTCCGCCCGAGCGTACTCGGGCCGCCAGGATTTCGTCGAGGCCGCGCCGCCGGGAGGCGATGCACCAAGCACAGCCGACGGAGCGGAGCAGCTGACGAGGCGTATCGCGACGGCTGGCGACGAGGCGACGGAGACGGCTTGGCGACGCGGCAAGCCAACGAGGACCAGCTGACCGGCGCCGCCATGTTGGCGAACACCGACGACGCCCTGACTACATTCTCACATACACACATACACGCACACAGACACACACAACACCCGCGATTACAACGACGCGCCGCGACCTCCCCAGTGTGCGCCGCGCACCTGGGGAAGCATACACTCGGACCGCGCGCAACACGTGGTCGAGCGCGGACCATGCGTACGAGCGCGAGAGAGAAAGCGCGCGTACACGATTTGGCGCGCGAGTCAAAACGGCGCGCACGTGTAGGTGCGAGAGAGAGAGAGAGCGCGTAGGCGAGTCGGCGCGCGTATCAGCGCGAGAGAGAGAAGGAGGCGAGAGTTCGGTTTTTCGAGACGGTGAGCCCCGCGTACACCCTCGTATGGGTTTCTCTCCCAAAATCTTTGTATTATTCCCTCCGAAAATCCCGCGAACGTTACCGCGCCGCGCACACACATTACCCCACAAGTGTATTCCCCTACGCCTGGAGGCAATATATATTTTAGATAAAATTCTCAAGTGTTCGAGTTTAATTTCTAAGTGATGGGTGTGTTGTGAGGTGGTGGGTTAGAGTTGATTTATACAAATTCATATGTGCACCGGCTATCTCAAGTGAGTAGCTGAGTCCGCGTCGTCAACGGAGCGTGCAGCCATTGCCACGTGTACGTGGTAGTCTCGGGAGGACCCCCAACCCTGGGAAGCAGACTTCTCAACCGGAGCGAGGAGTTCGTGATTCGGCGGCGTCTACGAGGCGCCTGGCGCTCAACAAAATTAAGGATTAGTAGGTACAGTGAGGAGTCCCCTTTTAGGTCATAAGCAGTGGAGCGGAAGGAGCGAGAAGCAGCCAAGCAGAAAACCAATTAGTGCGTGAGGTATAGGAGGCGTACAAAAAGGCGTGAAGAGAAAGGGGAAAAAGGGAAAACCCCCCTCTCAAAAAAGGGTGGAACGAAAACCCCAACGAACCATTCTTTTCCCCTTTTGTGAGAGGGAGAGAAGTCCAAACCCCGGCCCCCACCATTTTCCCTCTCACACGGTCCAATGCGATGCCAGCAATTTCACTTTAGGCGCAGTAGATTATACAATAAGAAGATAGAGATCACCATATTGTGTATGTGAGCAGAGTGCTAATCCCCACGAAGAAAAACTATACGAAGACAGAAAAACAGTATCTGGCATTGGTGTGACCTCAAAGGCTACCACTTTAAGGTCATCACAGACCATAGCGCATTGAGATGGCTGCTAAATCTCATAGAATCGACATAGAGGTTAGCGAGATCGACCGTCGAAATGCAGCAGTCGGACATGGAGATCGTTCACAGGGAGGGGGCACTTCACCAGTTGTCGGAAGCTCTGTCTCGTATGTACGAGGAGGAAGAAGCAGATGTCGCAGCGTTTGAGGAGATTGTAGATGAGTGGTACAAGAAACGAGCACGACATTGGTCGTGCCGACCAATAGCCGTTCGTCTGTGCACACCGCGCGCCTTCATGGGGTCACTTGAGTATTGAGAAGATCTGCGACAGGATCACAAGAGATTACTATTGGTCGGGAATGTGTTATGATGTCCATGCGTACGTTATGAGCTGCTTCGAATGTCAGGCATACAAGACATCCGGACAAAGACCACAGGGGATACTAGGCAAGCGAATAGTGGAGCAAGCATGGATGGTGGAGGCAGTCGACTTAATGGATATTCCACCAAGTCGAAGTCAACACAAATACATCATCATGTTCATGGATCTATTCACCAAATAGGTAGAGATGGAACCACTGAGGCGAGCCGATGGGAATTCGGTGGTGAGGGCGTTCGAGGAGCTAATCCTCTTCAAGAGGGAGATGCCACGCTATTTTCGGACAGACAACGGAAGTGAATATGCTATCAAGTTCCTGGAAAAGACCCTGGAGGAATATGGCGTTATCCACACCACTACCCCACCCTACCGCCCTCAAGCAAACCCCGTCGAGAGAGCCTATAGGACGCTGTTTGAGAATAACCACCGGGATTAGGGCGTTCACCTCCATGAGTTCCGCCATGCCGTCAACACAGCAACCCAAGCGACCTTGAAAGTCTCCCCCGCGTTCCAGAATTACGGCAGACAGACAACCCTTGTAAAGAGTTTGAGGAGCAAAGTAGAACCCCCGCGTGACATAACTCCTATTGACCCCGAAGTATGGAAGGACAGAATGAAGAGGCTTGACGCGTTGAGAGATTTAGTCGCAAAGTCGATGAGGCGAAGGAAAAACAAGGAAAGCAGTACAATTGGGGCGGAAAGACGTGCGATTCTCAGTCGGTGATCAGATCTTACGTCGTAAGTAGCCTTTGTCGAAGACCGCGAATAAATACACCGCGAAACTGACCCCGAAATATTCAGGTTCCTTTAAAATCCTCGAAGTCCCCCACGGTGTATTTGGTCAAGACGAAAGATACAAAGAAGAGTGCGAACATCCATGTGTCGCAGATTAAACGTTGGTTATGCCCGCGAAGTAGTCGGAAGAAGTTTGAAGTAGTGACGTCGTTACAGAGGGAATTTTAGCATGCAAAGAGTAGAGATTTGCGTTAGAATCTCCCCGATGAGTTTTTATTCAATCATTCCCCTGATATCGCCTGTGCAATTTCCATTTCTTTTGCGTACACTTATGATTCAACCCACTTTAATGGATTGTATGTTTTCTTTTGTTTTTCCCTGTTACCGAACCCATCCCATACCCATCCCAGATATCGAGTAGAGTTCATAAAAGTCCGTTGAGGGAAATGCGCCCGAGGTAAAACTCAGGCGAGTTCGTGGACGAGCACGCCCGCACTCATAACCGAGCTACCCAGCAGGTAGCTGTCCGGTCGGCATTCTCCCAGTCATCGGGTTCTGTTGAGGTGCGGAACGACCCCGCTGTGACTGTAAGTTCCGTCTGCCGGGTAGACGGAAGGGAGGAACGCCGGCATTAGGATCGGGAGCATTAAGAGAAAGAGGAGGGGACTCGCCGCGAGGCGGAGGATGTATGGGCCTCGGCATGGGCTCATTCACCCGTGCCTCGAAACTCGTCCACGGGCTAGGGTTCATCGACGAAGACGGACAAGAAGAAGAGGTTGTCGGAGCAACTGATCCACCCCCCTCAACCTGTAGCGCTGCGGCCAAGGAAGCGGAGGCCCAGACCACCAACCAGCGTCGGCTCAATCAACTTCGGGAGAGTTTGGACGAGCAAGAATCAAGGGCAACGAGGAAGATTTGGATAGGATGCTTCAGGAGATGGAAAAAGAAGAGCATCCGATCCCACGTTCCTTACCCCAGCCTTTCCAACACTCCGAAGCCCGCGTTGACGGAGTCGACGTCAGCCTCCACGGCCCAGGAGTTATTACCCAACCCCGCAATACTCCCCGCTCCTATTTTGCCCCTCTCTGGTACCTCTAGGTTCCCGATAACGAAGAAGAGAAGAGCTGAGATAGAGCTGCAGCTTTTCCCATCCCAGTCAGCCCGGTGACAGAGATCACCCAAATAATCCAGGGGCTTGGCTCGGTAACGGGGAAAACGGCATGGAGGACGCCCCAACGATCCCTACGTCTATCGTGTGGGTCCCGGCTATTCCCCCAGAAGAGGCTGGGATCTTGGTCCAGGAGACAGCCGCGCTGGAGACGGTCGAGGGCGTCCCAGCCTTGACTGAACTCGGGCGCTGGCAGAGAGCTATACTCAAGTACCGGACGCTCGTGCCGCAGCAGTGCGACTGTGTGCATCAGCCGTCGTCTAGCCGGCCCGGAAGAAGAAAGGGTCACTAGCATCTAGCCGGCAGCAGCAAGAAGAGGAAGAGAGAGAGAAGTGAAGGAGAGAGAACACAGCGTGAAGAGCCCAGCGGTTCCCCGTCTCTATCTGCATCCGTGTCATACGACCCGTGGGTAGTAGCAGTGGCGGGGGCGCTATCGTCGGCTTCCATAGATTGGCTCCTCACCTCGAGAGTTTTGCTTAAATAACAGTCAAGTCAGAATAGTAGTCGGGAGTAAAATTTTTGGTAAAGACGGAAGATCTGTAGAAGACGGTGAGCCCCGCGCAGACTCACCGAGTGTTCCTTCGCAAATTTCTCTCCCGCGAAAAATCTTGCGACATTGTCCCGCATCGCGTACACACCACGTGCACAATTGTATGTCCTCGACCAAGGAGGCTCAACTATAGAGTAGAAAGAGTAAATCAACGCGTTTTTGTGTTTTATTTCTAAGTGTTGTAGGTGATTCTTTACGGAGGTGGACAGAGATAATTTCGGCGAGCATTTGAGTATACTGGCAGCGGCGAGCAAGTAGCTGAATCCGCGTCGTCAAAGTAGTGCATCTACTTTTAATCATCGAACTTGTTACTAGTTTTGTTGGATAGCAATAACACTTCTAAGGAAGTTTTATTTGGTTTCCTTTGTGCGGACTATGGAAAGGAATTTATGGTTGTCGAGCAGAGGACCTGCACAGTCTGATAGTTGCTGCAGCAGACATGCCTGGCGGCTAGAGACACAGAAAGAGAGAGAGAGGGGAGGGAGGGCGGGAGGGAGAGACAGAAAGAGAGGGGGAGGGATTTGGATGGGCACACACTTAACACGTTAGATTTGTATTTAGTGATTTTTGCTGTAACAATCAGGTTTTCTATGAGGTTAGGAGGAGGTGTCCCGTTTATTCCTGAACTCAATACGTTCAGGAATACTGTTCGCGAACAGGCTCAATACGCCTGTCACAACCCAAACTGTCATGCTCAATACGCGCACAGTTCTAATACGGCGCAAGCTCAATGCGCTCGCAAACCCCCTTTACGCGGTTCTATTTTTAATAATACGGAGTTTCCGTTGTACGAGGATAAATGATTGACTAAATAATAAACTACACTCGTTTTCGATTTGAAACTTAAAACTATTTTTAAGGTTTATTAAAAGAAAAAAAAACATAAAGAATACAAAATCACACACACTGCACTAATTTTAATTGCTGAGCGCGCTCATTATGACATTCAATAGGGCTTCGCTCTGCCCTCCGCTTCGGTGATTCTACAACATATGATAAAGAAATATTTATATTAAACGGATTTATATTAACAGATGCTTATGGCACGGATCGCACGCAGGTTATAATTATCGCGGTTTCAGCCCAATCGCTCGCGCTCATTACGCGCGGCGACCTCTCCTCTAGGGTTAGAGCTCGGCTCAGTGCGCCGAGTGGACTGACTCCGGTAATCGGCTCTCGCGCGCTCCGAGCCGCTCGTCTCAAGGCGCGTTCGGTGGGAGAGTCCGGTTGTCATGACGACGTCTTCCCTCGGGTGGGAAGGCGTCGCGTAGTGGGGACGCTCGGGTGCACACTTGCTCTCCGGCCGTCGCGATCGCGCTAACGCAAGTATATGTAAAATATACGCGCGCTGCGTATCGTCTTGAATTTTGTAATAAAGCTATTGCTCGCGCTGTCGAGCAATACCTTTGTTACATTACCCCCCCCCCCCCCAATAAAAAAAACGGAGTTTTACATGCCAAAAAAAAAATATACCAAACTTAACAACAAAAAAAAATCAAATTTAAAGTGGAAAGAAAAAAAAAAAATACTTATAATGACAAAAGCAACTCACTTGCGTGGCGGCATAAACCGGGGTACTCCTTCTTTAGAGAACTTTATCCGCCACGCATAGCCCCACATGGTCGTCCTGTAGTTCCTCACTCCCATTGGTACTTTGACTTCCGGTCCAAACGGGATCGAAATCGTCCGTGTCGGCCTTAATTCCGCTGTTGTCGTTGCTGCAGCGGTTGCTGTGGTTGATGCTGCTGCGGTTGCTGGGGACTTCGCTGTGACTAATGCTGCTGCCTTTCGCGCTACTGCCGCTCGCCATTTGGCTACCAACCTCTCCTTGGGAATAGGAGGTAGCTCCAACACACTCCTTTCCTCCAATTGATATTTTGGTGTCGGAGTATATTCCGTAGCAATTGGTACATTTCCTGCAATCCCTGCAGGGACGTACTCCTCGTCGACGGGTGGTGGTCCTCGGCCCTCCAGCCACTTCTCGAAATCTTCCACGTACTGTCTGTTCATTTCTTCGAATCGATACTAAAATTCTGATGATTCGGAGGCTCCTTTTATCCAGTTAATTGTAAACAGTGACGTCCTTAATCCTAACGGCCGTATTTCGCATTATTTACAGTGTATGTACATTATATACAGTATGTACATTAGGGTATGTACATTATATACATTAGGGTTCATTCACCCTTAGATTTCTTACTCGTCTGTCGACACAAACGGTTTCAAATCTTTAATGTGAACATGACGAATAATCACATTTTCATTATTTTTAAGGTCAAAAATAACTGAAGAAATTATTTTAAATACCTTAAACGGACCGATATATTTTTCGCACAACTTTGCATTAATATTTTCGGCTTTATCGGACAAGACAAAATTTCTTTTTAATACTTGCTTGCCAATTTTTGGTTTCCATTCTCTCCTGCGGAGATTATAATATTTTTCTTGCCTTTGGAAGCTTTTTGCAGCATTGACTTTGGCTAAATCTAAAGCTTCCTGCAAGTTTTTTATCCGATTCTCGAACGAATTTTTTACACTCCCTCTCTCTTCTTGCTCTAATGATCCGGCAGAGATCAACTCTCTACCAAAATTCAAGTAAGCGGGTGTGTATCCGGTGCATTCGCTATGTGCGGTATTAAATGCAAATGCGATTTCGGCTATATGGGCGTCCCAGGTTTTTTGAGAACCTGTAATGTACTGTTTGTAACAAAGGTATTGCTCGACAGCGCGAGCAATAGCTTTATTACAAATTGAAGTCGGTACGCAACGCGCGTATATTTAATATATACTTGCGTTAGCGTGACCGCGACGGCCGGAGAGCAAGTGCGCTCCCGAGCGTCCCCACTACGCGACGCCTTCCCACCCGCGGGAAGATGTCGTCATGACAACCGGGCTCTCCCACCGAGCGCGCCTCGAGTCGAGCGGCTCGGAGCGAGCGAGAGCTGACTGACAAATTCAGTCCACTCGGCGCACTGAGCCGAGCTCCAACCTTCAGGGGAGATTGTCGCACGTAATGAGTGCCTACAATTGGGCTTGCCGCGAACCGTAGAATATCCATATTGCGTTGCGATAAAAGTTATGTTCTTTTCTTGTGTTTTAGAGTTACTGATGCGGAGGGCAGGGCGAAGCCCTATTAGTGTAATAAACGAGCGCGCTCGATAAGATAAACGAAGTTTTTTTTTTTTGTATTATATTATTTTCTATTTTCTATTAATAATAAATGTATCAAATAGTTTTAGCATAAATACAAGTGTATTAAGTTATTTATCTGCGTATAGTGAAAATCCGTATTACTATTGAAAGTACCGCGTAAAGGGGTTTGCGAGCGCATTGAGCTCGTTTCGTGTTAGAGCTGTGCGCGTATTGAGCGTGACAGCTAGGGGTTGTAACAGGCGTATTGAGCCTGTTCGCGAGTAGTACTCCTGAACGTATTGAGTTCAGGGGTAACCGGGACACCTCCTCCTACCCCATAGAAAACCCGATTGTTACATGGCGCCCGAACAGGCTATGGTGGTTTAGGAGGTTGGTTTAGGGTTAGGTTTATGCTAATTTTGTCAAGTGCCGCAGTAGCCAGTGCCGTATAATATAAAGTTTTTTTTTTGTGCTCTTTTCATTTTGATAAAATTTTTCTTTTATTTTTTGTGGTTTTACTAAGAATAATGCCGGATTTTTTTAACGAATTTGGTTCCGAGTTTCGGCTGCGGGGCCGGTTCAATTAAGTAGAAGCAAATGTGGAAGAGCTGTTAGAGACTGTATTCGACCAGCAAGAAGCGCTGGGGCACTTCCACAAAGAGCTAGACATTTTAAAAGCAGAAAACCATATTTTGAAAAGGCAGTTATTAAACGTGGCAGGGAGCACTACGGCACGTATGACAAAATTGGAGGAGCGAATCGTAGCGATTGAGAAAATTATTGAGGAAGTTACGATTACATTTAGCAAATTAAGTTTAAATTAGTACAGCGTTTGGATTAAATAAAATTTTTTTTATTATTAGTATGCGATGTTTTTTTTATGCGATACGGCGAGAAGAATGAGCGCGTGAGAGAGAAAATGCGTGCGGACGGGAATTAAATGTTGAAATAAATTGTAAAGTAAATAAATTTTGAAAAAGCCTAGCGAGGCAGTTTTGTTTTCTTCATTTTCTTATTTTTTTTTCGTGCGTTATAAATAGTCCGAAAGTACCCGCACGCATCGAGGTTATTACAGTCTCTCAGAATTAATTTGTTTTGGATAAATTTTTTTTTTTGGATTTTGGATTAAAATTAAATTTTTTTTTTCGGTTTCTTAAATTAAAGTCAAAATGTCGGGGAAAATAGGCGTAGCGTGGATCTACCGGTTGAAACGCGATGAACTCGTAGATCTACTAGCGAAATTCAACATTGAAAAGTCCGGGAACGTCGATGAATTACGCAAATGCCTGATCGCTTTCGTAAGGAAGAATCCTCAGCTGTTTACCGACAAACCAGCTGATGCCGAAGATTATAACGAGCAAGCAGACAAAACGGCAGATGAAGAAAGGCCAGAGTATGTTCACGTGGTAGTTAAAGAATCACGGACATCTACACCGATTGCAAGCGGATCAGGCATGCAAGACTTAACGAACGCGTTCGATGGACCACAACAGGATGAGAGACAACAGCCGATTTACGTAACGCAGGAGAGTAATCCGACGGCAAGAGTATTGGATCAAATGCGTAAATGGAATTGCCATTTTGACGGAAAAGACGTCTACGCTTTCCTCGAGAGTAGAGGAACTTAGACGCGCATATGAATTTACAGAACAGCAAATAATACAGGGATTTCCAGAATTGTTGCGAGGAGAAGCGCTGCTTTGGTTCAGGAATATATCCCAAGAAATTACGTCATGGCCGGACTTACAGCAGGCTATACGTGATTTCTACCTACCACCAGAGGAGACTAGAAATTTGTATGCGCAGATAAGAGAAAGGAGACAGTCTGCAAGCGAAACAATGCGTGCATATGTGACAGCATTGTACCACCATGATGCGCCGTCATGGAAAGATTGGAGCCGAAGAGCAGCTCGACAATCTATATTATAATATGAAATCGGAGTTACGGCTATATATTAGTCGCGATAGCATAAACTCATCGGTGGATTTGATTAAGAAAGTAGAGCGAATAGAGCAAACGCTCAAATTAATAAAGATTGAAGACAAAAAACCCCGTAATGAATCATCGAGCAAAGTAAACGCGGTAAATGATGCGCCATACGATAGGTCGAAGGCTTGCTGGAAATGTAAGCAGCAAGGCCATTCGAGACAGAATTGCAGAAATAAATGGCGCAAATTCTGTTCCTTTTGCGGAAAGGATAATGTATTCACGCGAGATTGTGCATGTCATGCGGCACAACCGACGGGAAACGGAGCGCAGGCCGAGACAAATGCAGCGGCAGAGCCTCGGCCGAATTAAAAGATACGCGTTTATTTGTGAATGTAAATGTCGGGAAGGTTAAATGCAATGCCCTGATCGATACCGGTGCAAATTTCTCGTGTATTAGCCAAACGATGGTTAATAAAATAAAAAAAACTAACGGTAGAATTAAAAAAAATTATAAGAATAGCAGCTGTGGCTAATGGCCAGCTAGTAAAGATTAATTATTGCTGGATAGGAAAAATAAAAGTTTATAACAAAGCTACTTTGGTTAAATTGTTTATTATGCCGGATTTGACTCAGGGTATATTATTGGGAATGGATATAATAACAAAACTAGAACCTTTTTTTTCTTTGAATAAAAAACAACTATTACCGACATTTACAACTCAAGAAATTTGTAATGTAAACGACGAAGTAGGGATAAAAGCACTCACTGAAGATCAAAAGAAGAGATTAGATGCTTGGATTAGATGCGAAAAAGAAGAAATGCAGAATATGACAGGATGCACGCCAGTAATCCAGCACAACATCAAGCTGATCGACTGAGACACCGATAAAACAGAAATACCGACCGAGGAATCCAGTAATTCAGAAGACTATCCACGAAGAAGTCAAGGAGATGCTGGAGGCAGGGATAATAAGAAGATCAACTAGTCCTTGGAGCTCGCCAATAGTATTAGGTAAAGAAGAAAGACGGGAAAATGCGTTTCTGCGTAGATTTTCGAAAAGTCAAGTTCGGTAACAGCCAAGAACGCGTACCCATTACCATTTTTAAATTCGATGCTCGATCGTCTACAAGGAGCACGGATATTATCATCCACTTGATTTAAAAAACTGGATATTGGCAAGTGGCATTGGACGAAAAGAGTAAAGAGATTACCGCATTCACAGTACCCGGCTTGGGACTATTTGAGTTCAACGTAATGCCATTTGGATTGCATTCTGCAGGCGCAACATTTCAACGGCTCATGGACATGATTATCACTCCAGATATGGCCGAAAACGTATTTGTATATCTGGATGATATCATAATAATTTCCGAAACCTTCGAAGAGCATATGAAATGGCTAAAGATTGTTTTCAAGCAATTAAAGAATGCAAATCTGAAACCGAATTGGGAGAAATGCAATTTTGCACGTAAAGAATTGAAATACCTGGGTCACGTCGTAGATGAATGCGGAGTACGAACAGATCCAGATAAAGTAGCCGCTGTGCAGAAAATACCAGTACCAAATAATCCGAAAGAATTAAAAAGATTTTTGGGAATGATTTCTTGGTATCGGCGTTTCATACCGAACGTTGCAACAATGACAACGCCGTTACAAGATCTCTTGAAGAAAAAGGCACAGTGGCAATGGAAAGATGCGCAACAACAGGCATTTCTAGAAATTAAAAAATGTTTGACGAATGCACCAATCCTCGCTTATCCGGATTGGAATTTACCGTTCACTTTACAAACAGATGCAAGTCTAGAAGGGCTAGGTGCAGTTTTAACACAGAATGATGGAGAAAACGAAAAGGTTATTGCTTATGCTAGTCGTTTTTTAAGCAAAGCAGAGAAGAATTATTCAGTAACATAACTCGAATGTTTAGCTGTTAAATGGGCAATTTGGAAGATGCGCGATTATTTAGACGGATGTCATTTTACTGTACTGACTGATCACCAGGCGTTAAAGTGGCTGAATAGTATAGATAGTCCAGCAGGTCGTCTTGCACGTTGGGCCTTAGAATTAAGCCAGTATGATTTCGATATTTTATATCGAAAAGGCTCTGAAAATAACGTTGCAGATGCACTGTCACGCAACCCTATTGATGTGAACTCGATCAATAGTGGAAGTAATGAAAAATGGTACGCCCGTACATTCAGACTTGTTACCGAAAAACCAGAAAATTTTCCGGAATTTTGTATTAAAGATGGTAGATTATTTAAAAAAATTCTGCACACTTTAGACTTTAATGAAATTGAAAGCGGAGAAGAATGGAAAATGTGCATTCGAGAAGACGAGAAAGATCGAGTGTTGAAAGAAAATCACGATTTACCGACTGCAGGCACCTTCGGCATCGCTAAAACTCTTGTTCGTTTAGCTAAAAAATTCTATTGGCCTGGAATGTTTCGTGAAGCAAAAGGGTACGTCCGATCTTGCAACAATTGCCAAAGATTTAAAACTGCACAACAGGCGCCGGCAGGGCAGTTAAAAGCTACTTGTCCCGGCGACCCGTGGGAGGACAGTTTCAATTGATCTCGTAGGACCATTACCTCGATCCAATAATGGTTTTACGCAAATGTTGGTTATGCAAGATGTTTTCACGAAATGGATCGAATTGCGACCAATTAGAAAAGCAACAGCGACGGCAAT
Source organism: Sycophila sp. Sp_5 (assembly GCA_018906775.1). Taxonomy (NCBI): domain Eukaryota; kingdom Metazoa; phylum Arthropoda; class Insecta; order Hymenoptera; family Eurytomidae; genus Sycophila; species Sycophila sp. Sp_5. Next base: position 27,879 of record JACCID010000352.1, read on the forward strand.
TGTTAAAGGCGTGCAAGAGCAAATTTTGCTCAGATTTGGTTGTCCGAAAACAATATCAACCGATAATGGCAGGCAATTTACGTCTCGTGAATTTAAAAAATTACTCGAAAACTGCAAAAATACAACATAGGTTAACACCTCCGTACTCACCGCAATGTAACGCAGTTGAGAGGGCGAATCGTACTGTAAAGACAATGATAAAACAGTACATTACAGGTTCTCAAAAAACCTGGGACGCCCATATACCCGAAATTGCATTGCATTTAATACTGCACACAGCGAATGCACCGGATACACACCCGCCTACTTGAATTTCGGTAGAGAGTTAATATCTGCCGGATCATTAGAGCAAGAAGAGAGAGGGACTGTAAAAAATTCGTTTGAAAACCGGATAAAAAACTTGCAGGAAGCTTTAGATTTGGCCAAAGTCAATGCCGCAAAAAGCTTCCAAAGGCAAGAGAAATACTACAATCTCCGTAGGAGAGAGTGGGTACCGAAAATCGGCGAGCAAGTATTAAAAAGAAATTTTGTCTTGTCCGATAAAGCCGAAAATATTAACGCAAAGCTGTGCGAAAAATATATCGGTCCGTTTAAGGTCTTTAAAATAATTTCTCCAGTTATTTTTGACCTTAAAAACCATGAAAATGTGATTATTCGTCATGTTCACATTAAACTTGAAACTAAATTTGAAACCGTTTGTGTCGACAGACGAGTAATAGATCTAAGGGTTGATGAACCCTGCTGTACATATTGTAAATAGTGTGAATGAACTCTAATGTACATATTGTATATAATGTACATATTCTGTAAATAATACAAAATACGGCCGTTAGGATTAAGGATGTTACTGTTTACATTTTAACGAATAAAAGGAGCCTCCGAATCGCCAGAATTTTAGTATCGATTCGAAGAAATGAACAGACAGTTCTTGGAAGATTTTGAGAAGTGGCTGGAGGGCCGAGGACCACCGCCCGTCGACGAGGAGTACGTCCCTGCAGGGATTGCAGGAAGTGCAACAAGTGGACAGGAATACGTTCCGACGCCGAAGAAGGTATTGGAAGGAACGAGTGCGCTATCACTACGTCCAATCCCGAAAGAACGTTTAGTGGCCAAATGGCAGGCGGCAGCGGCGCGAAGGGCGGCAGCAGTCATAACAACGAAGACACCGGCTGCAACAGCAACAGCAACGTCAACAACACCGACAACAACAACAACGACAACGGCGGAGCTGCGACCGACCCGGACGATAACAATCCCGTTCGGCCCAGAAGTTAGGGTTCCGATGGGAGTACGGAATTTCAGGACCGTCATGTGGGGTTATGCGTGGCGCATAAAATTTTCGAAGGAAGGAGTACCTCGTTTTATGCCGCCACGCAAGTGAGTTGCTTCTATCATTATTAGTATTTTTTTTTCTTTCTTTTCTAGTTCAGGTTTAATTTTTTTTTTTTTTGTTGTAAAGTTTAGTACATTTTTTTTTTCTCTTTTTGGCATGTAAAACTCCGTTTTTTTAAAGGGGGAGGGTAATGTAACAAAGGTATTGCTCGACAGCGCGAGCAATAGCTTTATTACAAATTGAAGTCGGTACGCAACGCGCGTATATTTAATATATACTTGCGTTAGCGTGACCGCGACGGCCGGAGAGCAAGTGCGCTCCCGAGCGTCCAAACTACGCGACGCCTTCCCACCCGCGGGAAGACGTCGTCATGACAACCGGGCTCTCCCAACGAGCGCGCCTCGAGTCGAGCGGCTCGGAGCGAGCGAGAGCTGACTGTCGAATTCAGTCCACTCGGCGCACTGAGCCGAGCTCCAACCTTCAGGGGAGATTGTCGCACGTAATGAGTGCGTACAATTGGGCTTGCCGCGAACCGTAGAATATATTGCGTACTATAAAAGTTATGATCTTTTCTTGTGTTTTAGAGTTACCGATGCGGAGGGCAGGGCGAAGCCCTATTAATGTAATAAGCGAGCGCGCTCGATAAGATGAACGAAGTTGTTTTTTTTTTGTATTATATTATTTTCTATTTTTTATTAATAATAAATGTGTCAAATAGTTTTAGCCTAAATACAAGTGTATTAAGTTATTTATCTGCGTATAGTGAAAATTCGTATTACTATTGAAAGTACCGTGCAAAGGGGTTTGCGAGCGCATTGAGCTCGTTTCGTGTTAGAGCTGTGCGCGTATTGAGTGTGACAGCTAGGAGTTGTAACAGGCGTATTGAGCCTGTTCGCGAGTAGTACTCCTGAACGTATTGAGTTCAGGGGTAACCGGGACACCTCCTCCTACCCCATAGAAAACCCGATTGTTACACATTAACTTACGTACTATAGTTTTACAACTAATGTGACCATGGTGAAAAAGGAGAAACGCATGTTGTTTTTACGGGAGGTCCTGGTCGGTGGTTCCGTAGGTCTGCCTTAGTTGTGCCTCCAAGGCACCATAATCCGGAGCGACAAGCTCCTGCTCATCGTCCAAGATTGTAATTAACTGTACCCGCTGCGTAAACACCTGCAGGTACCCATGGCGCAACCTGGTACCCACAAGCGGCCCGTAGCCCATGGACGGGTGTCGGATATATACCTCCTTTTCTTTCTGCCGTGTCTGAACAATCTGGCAGGCTTGGGCGGCCCAATCCCTTTTTACTAGGTACAGACATAGCTGGACGTGCTCCGCCTTGAGAGCCCGTGGTACGATCTGGTGGCACAGATCGCATTGAATGTTCGCGCGGGCATACTTAAGTTTTTCCACTCGCCGCGGTTTGAATTGCGGCGAGTTATAAAACGCCTCCTTGGCAGAAGACGCGTCGGCGAACCTCACGTTGCCAACATATCCAGGCACCTTCTTTGGTCCCGGGGTGCTCCTTCTGAACTGGACGTACTCCAGTCGCCCGAACTGTAGGAAATGTTCTACGGTGTCTCCGTACGTAGACTCGTATGGGACCCGGATGAAGAGGGTCCTTGGGCACATCGCTGAGGCGGAGGTTTGAGGTGCCGGTGGCTCAGCCCTGCTGGTAGAAGGGCGCTCCAGTTCCTCCGTTGGGCGCCTGAGGGTTTCTTCTCCTGAAGAGGTCGCTTCAGCGTTAGTTGTCCCGGGGTTTGTTTCTTCTGAATTCCCTCCCTCAGGGTTCTCTTCGCTATTTTCTTCCGGTAGAACGGGAGTGTCGGGTTCTTGGCCCTCGTTCAACCGCGCCGCGATTGTTGTAAGGGCGGTGGTGACCACCTGGTCAGGCTGAGGGTCGTATTCCACGGTTACCTGGACCAACCCCGGATAGCGGTCATCAATGACCACCCGGCCCGGTACCCGGTGCGCGTCCAGTAGCGCGGTGACATCCTCTGGGGTACAGGGCTTCCTAATTATTAGCACCAGCGAATTGGCTGATTCAGCCCAAGCCCCGATGACCTGTGGGTTTGGCATCTGAAACATACAAGAAGAAGGATTGTTAAAGTGGTAACTAGGGTGGTAAATAGGTGATTATTATATTATTGTTTGGTCATTGCATGGTAACGATACGTGAATTCGGCGTTTGTGGTGTAAGAGGGTGTGCGGATTTATTCAATTTAGTTTCTTAGACTGTTTTTGGTTTTCCAGGCTCATTGTGGGTTATTAACTCGCATATCTTTTGCAGAATAGTTAGAGGGTCATTAGTCGGGGTAGTCGCATCGCGATCCGACGATTGAGGGTGTTTCCTGGTGGTCTGAGCGTAGGTAGGCCCGTTTTTGTAGGTTTTATGTGGCCGCTGGTGAATCTCTTGAAGTTGCTGGCATGTGTTTTCGTGCAACTTAAGGATGCTGCGTTCTACGCTCCTTCCACAAAGATGGTGGTAAACTTGTCTCTCCTCATCTGGCCTGGATCGATTAAGGAGAGACATCTTCCTGGGCTCAGCAGGACGAGCTTCGTAGGAAGTGTCGCTGGATTTCAGAGCTTTTGCGGCTTGCTCCGGCTTGTCATAACAGATGTAACGTAAGGTAGGTCGTCCAAAGCGGTCGTTCATGACCTGATGGTATAACGGGTCTCCAAATCGGCTGAAAAGGCGCACAAAATGTTCCTCTTTTTCTGTGATCCTTTGGTTCCCTGGGAGCCTACAGAAGAGGCGAGTGTGTGCCTCGTCCTCATGCCTTGGTATCCGTGGTTTGCGGGTTTTCGATGGTTCTCAGATGGACATGGTGTCATTCCTGGGTCTTGGTTCGGTTTGGGTAAATTTGTCTCGAGTCAATTTAATCGTTGTTGCTCGAATGTGGTTGAGGGTCTTGGCCATCGTAGCATGCCTGGTAGTTTTGAAAGTCACCCACAGGGAGGTGGTTTCTTGGTCCGTCTCGCGGATGTTAAAACTATGGGTCCTATCTCCGTGAGTTTGGTGAGTATATTTTCAGCAGATATGCTACTATCATAGTTTAATCGAGCAGTTTTTGCGTCGATGAGTTCAGACCCTAAGGCTAGGTTGCATTCCTCTTCCGTAAGCACAACCTTGCAGTTGAGCTCTGGTTGTCGGAAGTTATGGATTGGTCCGTGGGCAGCTAGAAAACTCTCGATTTCGATGAAGACTGCGATTTGCCAGGTGGTTCGCTTAAACCGGACGGTGTTGATACGTTCGTAATATATTCCGGGGTTGTTCCTTATGGGTTGTAACTCGTGGGTTTGCGTGTCAAGGTTAGGATGAGAGTGGGTGTTTCCAAGGTTGGGGGTCATACCGAGGGTAGAAATAAAGAGTAGTAGATGTCTAAGGGTTGTCATGACTGTAACAGGCAAGAAATGATTAGGTTGGTAACAACTCTAGCATTATGTTATTTTTAGAAAGTAATTCAACGATTTTTAAGGGGTTTTTATAGTAGCTGTCAAATTTGTGGGTACGTGTGTCGTTTATTACCCAGGCGTAGTCGCCTATTTTCCCGGTGAATGGTTTAATGTGGTGATCATAGCGCTCTTTAGTGGTTTCTTTTGTTTTAATTTGGTTTTCTCCCGCCATTAGTCTCATTTCGGAGAGCCTATGTATCAGGTCCTGTAGGTACAAATTGTAGGTTCTGATTCTGACGCTCTTCCGAAGGTATTTTCATGGGAAAGCGGGCAACGCGTCCGTGCACCAGCTCGAATGGGGTAAAATTCGTCGTCGAGTGCACGATGGTGTTATAAGTAAAGGTTGCAAAGGGGGTGAGACGGTCCCAATCGTAATAGGTTTCTGAGTAGCTTCTCAAGAAATCCATCAGCGGGGCATGGCTTCTTTCCAACGAGCCATTTGTTTAAGGGTGGTACGCTGAGGTCGTCAAATGTTGAATCTTGAATAGTCTTAGCATACTTTCGACTACTTCAGATAAGAAGCTCGTTCCTCGGATTGAAAGGATCGCACGAGGCGCTCCAAATTGGCATACTACGTGTCTCACTAATGCATCTGCTATGGTAGATGCGCGTAGATTAGGTATGGGTACGGCAATTAGGTATTTAGTTAGATTGCATTGTATAGTGAGTATGTGTTGGTTGCCATCCGGTGTCGTGCGGAGCTTCCCCACGGTGTCAATCGATACCTTATCGAAGGTATCAATTGGGGTGTCTGTTAGGATCATAGGTTCGCGAGTTTGTGCGCGTTCTATTTTCCTTTCTTGACAGGTCGCGCATCGTCTTATGAAGTCCAGGATACTGTTCCTCATTCCCGGCCAGTAATACCTTTCACGGATTTTCTGGTATGTTTGATTAGTTCCTTTATGTCCCCCCCATGAGACTGTCATGAAGTGTGCGTATGATAGTCTCCCTTTCCTCAGGAGGAGGTAGAGTGGTGGTCCCATAACATATGGTGACCGAAATCGTAGATTGCTCGAACATTCGGACAAGTAGTTCTGTTAAGGCACCAGGGTCTAAGGCATCGGTTAAATCGCCAGTGCGTGATATACGGAAGGAGTGTAGTTTCCGCTTATGTAAAATGTCCTTTAAATTTCGGAGGGCCAATCTAACGTTGGCTATGCATAGAAGGTCATAGTGTTTATTTTTCACCACTAGCGAAAAAACGTAATGACGTTTATAGGGGGTTATCATTACTTGACCTATTTTTGATCGTTTGTCCTTTAGTGCCCTTGGCTTCACGGCTCCGACCTCGTATAGCAATCTTGTGGTAGAAGCCGAGGTTTCTGCGTCACTTGGTACAAAATGGACCAGGTTGTCGCGTTTGTACGTGAGGCATTGCCGTGATGTTGTGACGTTATTTCGGCGGATGGGTGCAGGTACATTGGGTTCTGATGGGTTGTCACAGAATGTACCATTTGCTTCTTCTTTGACTCCATTATCACAACTTCGTCTAACCGGTAATGGGCAGAAAATAGGTATATCTGGTATTGGTGGTTTTGAAAAGTTTAACACCACGGGATCTGAGGGTTCTTCCTCGATTTCCTCTGGTACTTCTAAGAGGTTTTTAAAGGTTACCTTGCCTGGTTCAGTATTCTTAAAAGGGGTGCTTTTAGCAATTAGAGGGGTGGCTTTCACCGTTGGAGTGGCCGAGATTGCTCTCGTTGTTCTTGGTAGGGTAGCGATATCAGAGAGGTTCTCTATGTCAGAGGGCTCCGAATCGCTCTCATTCCCGCTAAAATCCATTTCCTCGATTTCTTGTGGTACTGTTCGAGCTTTCACTTGAAAATTCGGGTTTTCAGGATTTTCGGGTGCACCCTCCCCCTCTTGAGAAGGTGCAGGCTTCCTAGGCTGCATGGCTGAGGCGGCCTTTTCTATAAGCCTTTGGATCCTGTCGGCTAGGGTTATATCTCTCGTTCTTTGGTCTGCACCACCTAGGTTTTCATCTAATTTTTCCCGGTGTTCCGGGAGAGGTTGGTCTCTCTCGGAGTAGTGCGAGGGTAGTGGTTTTGGAGATGGCTCTTCTGGCCTATCTTTAAAATACCAGTACCCGGTTTTGTTAAATCGGGCACGGACTTTCCTTTCCAACTGCTCTTCAGCTCTTTTGGCATCCGAGTGTAGGGATCTACGTAGGGCTGAATCCTTCCAGCCTTTTTGACTTGATCGTGACTCCAAGGCGTCACTATGGTTAATTGCTGAGGAATCAGTCATATTACCAGAGGTAAATACGCTATCTTCTGATTCGCTGTTGAAAGGGTAACTTCAATCTCTTTAGGTAAGAGTTCCTCCGATGGGGTGTTGCGGACAAGGGTGCATCTTAGTCAGTTTCACTAGCGGTAGTCTCTATTCGAAGCCCACTAATCCTAGGGTCCACCATTTGCGGTCCTTCGGCCTCCGATTCCTCGGCTGTCGTTGATGAGAGCGTCTCTCTTCGTGATGGTGGGAGGGCAGCAGTTGTATCAGCGGTTTTGCTGGCTGTTTCCTCTGTCACTATATTTGGCACTTCAGGCTTTTTCGTACCTTTGGTTTTATTTATTGTCTGCGAGGTTGACGGGGCAGGTATGGGTGATGCTGAGAGTCTGGTCTTATCCTTGTATCCTTGCTCTTGTCCGCGCTGCTATTACGCTGTAGTCCAAAGGTTGTGGTTGTTTTTGGGTTTTGGCCCCTGGAGGTCGACCTGGACCGCGTCTCTCTTGTTTTATTCCCCCGGTAGTGAAGCATCGAGGTCTAGCTTCCAGATTCGAGGCTGCCTTTTCTATATCGGGCTGTGCGGTATTTTTATTTTGGTTTTTAGATCCTGGGGGTCGGCCTGGGTCTCGTTTTCTCGGTACTTCTCCTGTGGTATGAGCCCTGGGTCTCATCGGGAGTTCAAGGTTCGATGAGCCCTTTTCTTCTAGCTTAGGTGTTTTTGTTTTTGTGTTATTTCTTAGCATTAGAACCTTTATCAAAGGTAATTCTTTATTTATCTGTTCTTCTGTGGGGTTTTCTTCCGGATTTCTAGACAATGCGTCGGCATTGCAGTTGAGTTTCTCAGGTTTGTATTTAAAGGTGTACTGGAAATTTAAGAATTTGAACATCCAGCGCATCAGTCTCTGTCCGGAGTCCTTCCGATTGTGCATCCACGTGAGTGGTTCGTGATCAGCTATGAGGAGGAACTTCTTACAAAGAAGGTATGGTTCAAACGTCTTCATAGCGTATAGCGCTGCGAGGCACTCCTTCTAGGTGGCGGTGTAGTTCCGTTCTGCCGAACTTAAGGTTCTGGAGAGGTAGGCCACCGGGTGGTCAAAACCATCAGTTTCCTGACTTAGGACCGCTCCTATTGCATCATCCGATGCATCAGTTGTGAGGGTAAAGAGTTTTTCAAAATCCGGGAATATTAAGATTGGTGCCGCGCATAAGGCTTCTCTGAGGGATTTAAAGCTTTGTTCCTGAGGTTCTTCCCAATTGAACTCCTTGTCCTTATTGACAAGTTCAGTAAGAGGTTGGGATATTTTGGAGAAATCCTGAATGAATCTCCGGTAATATCCGACTAAGCCCAGGAACTGCCTAATGTTTTTAGAGTTTTTGGGTCTAGGATAGTTCTTAATTGCCGAAATTTTATCGGGATTGGGTTCGACACCTCTTTCGCTGATAACGTGTCCCAGGAAAGCTCCTTCCCGTCGAAGAAATTCTACTTTATCTGGTTGTAGTACTAAATGTGCATCTCTAAGACGGCCAATCAATTTTCGTACCTTTCGGTCATGATCCCAAAGGTTCTTTGCGTAGATGATAATATCATCTAGATATACTAGCATTTCGATGTTTTGGAGGCCTCTCAAAATAAGGTCCATGAGACGCTGGAATGTTGCTGGTGCGTTCCTTAGTCCAAACGGCATACGGGTGTACTCATAATGTCCGTTAGGGGTGGAGAACGCAGTTTTCCAAGCATCTTTGGGGTTCATTGGTATTTGATGAAAACCACTTGCTAGGTCAAAGGTCGAAAAATACATTGCGTCTCCCAGTTGGTCTAAAATATCTGCGATATTCGGGAGAGGGTAAGCGTCACCTACGGTTTTCGTGTTTAGATCCCTGAAGTCTATGACCATACGCCATCCAGGTCGGCCCTGACTGTCAGGTTTTTTTGGTACGATCCATAAAGGTGAGTTTGATGGTGATTCGGAGGGTTTAATTACGCCGTCCTTAAGGTGTTTGGCGATCTGTGAAGCTATAAATTCCTTATGAGCTGGAGGGTAGCGGTATTGTTTGGTGTTGATAGGCAGGTCCTTTTCAGTCGGAATCGAGTGCATTATTTTGTGAGTGCATGGAAGTTGGTCACCGGGTAGCAAAAATACGTCAGAATAATCTTCTAGCAATTTGTCAACATGCCAGAGTTCTTCCGCATTTAAGTGCTCTCCCTTTATGAGCTTCTTTAATTCTTCTGCTCTCTGGTTCGGGTCGGTGACCGGAGTAGCTTCCGCATCACTTTCGTTGGAGGATTCGAAATTGAAGTCATCTTGTACATAGGAGAATGGTATTATTTCCTGTGGGTTTATTTCCTAGGTTACTTCGTTTTCATCGGTATTTATCGCCCAGATTTTGCATGTTTGATCCTGGTTAGTGACGATTCCTTTGCCCAGAAAAACGTTTTTGTTGCCAACATTGATTTGGGGTAGGTAACCTTCTTTTAGGTCGCTTTTTATCAGGTTAATCTGAACCAACTTCTTTGTTCTTGGCGGAATTAGAATCGATGTAGTAGGTAATACTGTTTCTTCTAAAATGGGTTGGAGTGTGTTTGCTAGGTATATACCTGGGACTTCATCTGGTGCTATTTCTTCTCGTTTTATAAAGGGAATAGGGTGCATAACGTCGCTTTCGACTACCATAGCGTTGTTGTAGTATGACAATACGGCGTTTTCCCGCCTTAGATATCCTCGACCTAACATTCCATCTTCATCGATGGGGAATCGATCGGAGACAACATGAAAGGTCGTTTGATTTGCCTCTGATGGTTAGTGAGATAGTACCTCCGCTAGCCACAGATCCTTGGCCGATGCCTGTTAAGGGTATTGCTTTGGTGATATCCACGGGAAGGTCTGGGTCGACTGCACTCTTCTTAATAATGTTGACCGAAGTGCCATTATCAATCATAAAGAGTAAGTAGGATTTTGCTCCTTCAGGCACGCGCAAGCGTACTCGGGTAGCATCTTCGTCTACGTCGTCCAGGTCATTTAGAGGGGTAGGTCCCCTACACGATGCGACGACGAGGGTTGATCGGCTCTCTTCAATACGTGTATCCTTGGGGTAGAGAGTGCCCCTTGATCCTGGTTCGCCGGGCTTGAGGTCAGAGTATGGCTCGCCGCCATTTGGGGGCGAGCCACTTGGGAGTTTAAAGACTCCTCAGGTAATCTATAGATGGGGTTTGGCCGAAGATTTTCTTTTGGGGCGTTGTTAGTCCTGTTCTCTGGCGGTGAAAAAGGAATATTATTGACTGGCTGTCGTGGAGGTAATTCATACATCCCGGACCGCGGGTTGTATATCCTCGGAAAGTCTCCTTGTCTGGGTCCATAGTTATATCTGGGTTGGTTGTGATAGTCTGGGTTCCAATTTGACCATCCAGGAGGACGTTGGTAGGTACTTGGATACCTAGCAGGTGGGTTTTGGTAGGCAGGGTTTTGCCCTCAGTAGTCCATGCCAGGAGAGATTTGGGGTTGTTGGTAATTGTATCTTCTGGGCGGATATTCGTTGTAGGTTTTCTGTGCAGGATACCCTCTTTGCGGAATTTCCTGGTCATGTCTGTCAGTGATCCTTGGGTTAGGCTGTTGGACTGTGGCGACTCCAACCATGGCGTAAGAGTTTTCCTGTCGTCGGTCCTCTTAGTCTATTACTTCGTATGCTTTCCCCTCCTCCGGGTCGTATGGTAAGTATTCTTTAAGATGTGCTTGTGGGGCATACTGAGGGTACAAGTTCGTCTCGGCCTCATAGTCTTCTGGGTAGTACATTGGGGGCGCATTTCGGTAAAATTCTTGATGGTGAGGGTCAATACCATCTTCATAATTTATTATGTCTACTCTAGCGTTCTGCCTACTAAACGGGGTCCAGTTTCTTCTAGGTACGGGTTGATTTAGGCGGTTAATGTGGTAGTCATCATTTATTCTTTCTCAACGGAAATCATATCGGTAGCGGGTGTCTGGTATGTTTCCACTTTCCCTTTGGCATTCTAGGCGAACCGCCTCTTTATATGCTGTGTCCAAGTCTTCCGGTTTCTGGGCGCTGATGCTCATGCTTATGTCAGCGTGTAATCTTTTGATGAAAATTTTTAAAGCACGTTCTTAGTGGGTAACATTACTGCCTCCACGAATTGATTCTCCAATTCGTCTCTAAGAGCGCTCCTGGCCCCGGAGAGGAGAATATTGAGGTGATCATAAAAATCACCAATGCTTTCTCCTTGTCTCATTCTTAATTGGTATAATTTCTCGGTGTAGTAATTGAAGTCCTTCCCGGGTAAAAATCGGTCTTTTAGATTCTTGATAAGACCATCGATGGTCTGGAATGTTTTTCCGTAAGTGCAATCCCGAGCGGGCCCTTTTAGTTTGCTCAAAATGGCCTGTATGTAGAGGGCTGCTTGGTCGGCTGGTATGTAAATGGCCCCGTTCCTGACATCCTGGATAAAGTCTTTTAAGGGCATATTTCGCCCGTCGAATTCTCGGAGACCAACCAAGACATTCTGTAGTGCAAAGTTTGCGGTCATTGCACTCAGCATTTGTGTCGTAGCATCTGCGGGTAGGGTGGCGTTTCGGTTTTCTTGATTGTTGTGCGCCATTTTCTTGGTTAAATTTCCTTTGGTTGAAGAACACACCTAGTGGGTACGTCGAAAACGTATTGTTTTTGCTCGGGGTAAGCAGAAAAATTGCTGTGAGCGTCCCTTTTCTTATTTCTCGTAAAAGGAGAGAAACCAGAAAAGTTTGATTATTATTTTTTTTATTGGGTTTTATTGTTGTTATCGTTATTTAAATCCTTTTTGTTATTTTATTAATTTATTTCTTTTTATGAGGGAGAGAAAAATTTCCTTGTTGACTTCTAGACCTTGATTTTGATTTAAAATTTTGTTCTTATTTAAATGCTGAAAAAGAAGAAAAAAAAAATTTTAAGGGAGCCTGCCTAAACGCAACTGGATTTTCTAGTTTTTAATTTGAGGGGAGAAAAATTTTGAGTAATTTTCTTAAAAAAAATTTTTTTTTTTTTGAAGTTTTCTTGAATGATGTCTGGAGTCTTGAGTAGATACGCTGATGTGAGTTTGTTGAAGATATATAAATGTGAATCGTTGAAAAACTTATTAATCTTCCTGAAAAGGGAAAAAAATTCTCTAGCCCCTGTCCCTAAACCTTGATCGACGGGCCGTACAATCCTTCTTTGGTAGATGCAACGATCGGTCCTGACCAATCCTTGCAACTACTAACTTCGGGAAAGAAGCACGGGAACTGAAAGAAACGGGTTAGTACAAAAATACAGAAAATGATAAAATATATATATATATATATATAGTCAAGATTTAATTTAAGGTGATCCAGTTGCGTAAACATGAGAAAGTAAACTTTTTAGAATTTTAGAGTTTTATTATTTAATTAATTTTATTTTATGCAATTTTAGGTTAATTTATTTTGTAGTTGGTTTATTTATAAGGGAGTGTAAAATTCCTAAAAAGGGACAAAAAAAAAAAATTTTCACTCCAAAGTCCAACCAGGCAACCAGTGACGCAACAAACCACGCTCTGCTACCATTTGTTGCGTGTGAAGCGCGCAACTGTATGCTCCCGCATAAAGTTCCGAACCGCACACACAATTGTTTATTTACGAATACGCGGAAAACGTAAAAACTGCGGTTGCGCCACACGTCCTATACAGGCCCGCCCCTTTGCAGGATGTGGTTACTGGTAATTGTCCCAAGTTGGAGCTTAGGAGTGGTTATAATGAATAAAAATGTTGTATTGTGTTACCTTGTGATTTATTTCACAATATCCTAGGCTTACACGCACTTTCCCTATTCTAAATTTTTAATTTTTGCGCCAAATTGCTGAATTGTACTCGGGGTTTACGAACACCCGGATCGCGTTCTCACCGGGATGAGGGAAACCCTTATGGGTCTATCTTCCTTCTCTCTCTCTGTTGCTTAGCAACCTGTGTAACATGGGTTGTTGATAAAAAAAGGAAAAAAGGGAGAGAATAATCAGGTGAGTTAATTCTCCTCAAATAACCAATAGAACCTCCAGGTACTTTGTGGTCTGTGTTGTTTATGTTGCAGGTGTAACCTGCAAAGATTTTTCTTGTATTACTGCAGAAACGTCCAGTGAGGTTGTGTCGTACGAAGACTCCAATGTCGAGTAGCTTCGAAGGCTACTCGCAAGAGTTCCTCGTTACGAGAGCAGTGGCAGCTGGTGAGTGTTGAGACTGGCGACACTCTTAGAGTGTTCTTGTAGAGTGCCAGTCTCCAGTGCGTGAAGTGGATGGTCCTTTACTTCGTCCAACAGCTGGATCCAAGACCTCAACAACTGTCGAGACTTGTCGATCAAGTGATGCCTCGAGTCGACTAACTGTTGCAGTTGGAGGCTGGTGGAGCGTAGTGCAGCTTGGTGAGGTGAAAGAGGTCCAGGTCGAACAGCATAGAAGCCTGGTCAGAGGCTCTGTCCTAGGAGGATGAGGCAGCTGAAAAGGTGATGTGGTGGAGGAAGCGAGGAGGTGAAACCGCTCCGGACTCCAGTTTTTGAATTAACTCTCTCTATTTCCTATCTGGAGACAGAGTTTAATTTTTTCCTATTTTAGGGGGGAGAGAGAGGGAGAGAGACCCCAAGGGACAGCTCATGTGCGTGAGCGAGAGGGAACGACGCACGCAGGCATCAACGCAGGAGCGAGTGGGAAAGACGCGCAGGCGTCCGCGCGTGAGAGAGAGAGAGAGAGAGAGACAGCGATGCGCACCAACGCGTAGGTGCGAGAGAGAGCGGAAGCAACGCGCACGAGCGCGTGAGAGCGAGAGAGAAAGAGAGAGAAAGAGAGACGAACGCGCGCACGTGAGTTAACCCGCGTTTGGAAGCGCGAAAAATTACCAATTTCAAATTTTTATTTAAACTAACGCGACCGACTCCGCACTGTCGGTTTTTATAAAAAGTAATTATTTTAATATTTTGAACGACACCGCACCGCACTGTCGTCCTCCTATATCGTCGTATTATAATCTATAATGTTGTAATGTAATTTATGTACTATAACCTTTACCTTAGTATAATCCCCGGCGACGCTGCTTCCAGGAGGTTACGGAAGTTTATTTGCTGTAGCTGCACCCTGGTCTCCGGTTCCAACAAGCAGGGATCCTGAACTCGCGTGCGACACCGAAACGCAAAAAAACCCAAAGCGAAAACACGAAAATTAACGACAAAGGCGAATACACGGAACGTCGTCAGGCACGTCCGCACTATTTGCCGTTGTACAGGAGAGTGGCGCGGCATCGGGACGCAAGTACCTCCCCCAACGTACCTCCGGTGCTTTGCTTCTTTGTCGCACCCATAGGAAAAATCCTAATCGCTGCGACAAAGTTTGCAGCTAGAAGTGTTGGCGCGGCACTTCCTTCCCCCGTGGAATTGGATATCTTTCTGGCCTTGAAGTTTTCTATACAGGGTGTTCGAAATGTTCCGGACCCCCCACTTATAACATAAAGTAAGCATTTTGGAAAAAAATGTTAAATACAAAAGTTGTTAAGTTTTGAAGGTTGAACTAAATGATGACCTTGGATTTGTTATTGGTTATCATTTTCAAGGTCATTTAAAGGTCATCTTTAGTTTTTTAAATAGGGACCCCTATTTTTTATTTCAGATTCTGAAAGAGCACAAAATTTTACATCTGGATATGTGCCCACGTTATGTCTCAAAATGACCTACAGAGGTCATTTAGTGGTTAAATGATTATTTAGTAGCAGAAAGCCAAGAAATCCCGATTATTAAGAACTTTGAGCGTATCTGACCAATACTAAAGTAATTTGATTTTGCAAGACAAACTTTATGGTGGCGTTAAATTGACATTGCCCTTGATTTTCAAGGTCATTTGAAGGTTAACTTTAGTTTTCCAAATTAAGCCTCCTAGTTGTAATTCTCCATTTTGCACCAGCGCTAAATTCTGCATTAGGATTGTAGAAGGTGTAATTGACACTGGCGTAAAATAAGCCTTAGGCCAGACAACCACATAACTCGGGCGAGAAAATGATAAATAAAAAAATGTCTAATCAAAATAAGCCTTAGGCCCAACAACTACATACCTCGGGAGAGAAAATGATAAATAAAAAAATGTCTAATCAAAATGAGCCTTATTGCTCAGGCACGGGAGGTACAACTAATTAAGGTAACATCATGGGTGATCCAGCCAACTAAGGCAAGACCATCGGCGGCCCAGCCTACTAAGACAAGAACACTAGCGGCCCAGTCAGCTAAGGCAGGACTATCGGCGGCCCAGCTAACTAAATCAAGACAGTGGACTATTCGCCCAAACTGAATTTTTTTAAAATGTCGTTGACAGGAACTTTTTCAACAACTGTTCAAATTGTTGCCCATTAACAGTTTGGCAATGTGCTAACCGATTGTAAAAGGCTGCAACAACATTTCGCAAGATTTGCTGAGGTATCAAGTCTATTTCATCAGTGATTCTTTGGCGTAATTCATCCAAGTCACGTGGTTTTATAAAATAAACTTTATCCTTCAAGTATCCTCAAAGGAAGTAATCAAGAGGCGTTAGGTCTGGGGACCGAGGTGGCCATTCAATTGTACCTCTCCGCCCAATCCATCTATCATGAAATGTTGCATCTAAATATCGGCGAACATGAATACCGTAGTGTGCAGGAGCACCATCCTGTTGGAAGTAAATTTCGTCCAGATTTCCACCCGTTAAATTCCGTATAGCAGGTATAATTTGGTCTCGAAGCATGTTTTCATACATTGCAGCATTTAAATTACCTTCAATAAAGAAAGGGCCAAGTACTCTTCCATTAAATATGCCAGCCCAAACATTTACTTTTTCAGGATGTTGCGTGTGGTCCGCTCTCATCCAATGTGGATTGATGTTACTCCAGTATCGACAATTATGTCTGTTCACTGTTCCGCTTAACTCAAACGTGGCTTCATCAGAGAAAACAATGTTATTGAGGAGCAAAGGATCATCAGATATCATTTGCATCATTACATCAAAAACTCTACCCTTCTATCAAAATCATCTTCAGATAATTCCTGTACCAACTTTAATTTGAAAGGATGCCATTTGTTGAGTTTCAAAATTTGGTGCACAGATGCAGCTCCCATTTCATGCTGGTGTGCACAACGTCTGATGCTGCAATGGGGGTCCTCAATAAATGATTGTAATACGTCTAAGCTCTTTTCATCATTAGACGATGATTTGGATCTACCTGATTTAGGACGATCTTTAATACCACCTGTCTCTTCAAAACGTCTAATTGTACGAATTACGATACTTTTTGAAATAGGGTTGTTTTCTTCAACTCTGAATGTTTCATTGAATAAACGCTGTACCTGTTTGTAACCTCTCTCTTGATCACCCCACCCTCGCATCATCAACAAAGATATTCTTTCTCGTTCAGTAAGATGTGCCATTTTTCACTACGATTAAAAGTACAATTATTGAAAATTAATACAATTATCTGAATTTCGAAGTAAGAGAACTTCACTTAACTCTTGAAAACAGAAAAGTAAATAGGAGTAAACAATTGTTAATTAACAATTATAAATGAACTGATTCCTAAAAAGAATAGTGAGCAAAATCTTCTAAGGTACAAGTAACGATCCTGAAAATGCTATGAATCATGCGTAGAAACTCGTAACCCTTGCAAAAAATTATTGCAATAAAAACTGTTCATGTAAAACGGTTAGATTATTTTGCTTTTGAAATTAATAACCGCCAAGTGTCCTATGTAGATCATTCCGAGCTATGACGTGGATATTGTACATATCTCCAGACCTAAAATTTAATGCTCCTCCAGAATCCGGAATACAAAATGAGTCCCTTTTTAATAAGCTGAAGATAACTTTCAAATGACCTTAAAAATGAAGGCCAATTTTAAAGTGACCATAAAGTTCGTTCTAGAAAATCAAATTATGTACTTTAGTATTAAAGTACGAAAATTTTTTTTTCTTTTCGTCAAATACACCCAAAGTTCTTAATAATCGGGATTTCTTGGCTTTCTGCTACTAAATAATCATTTAACCACTAAATGACCTCTGTAGGTCATTTTGAGCCATAACGTGGATACACATCCAGATGTAAAATTTTGTGCTCTTTCAGAATCTGAAATAAAAAATAGGGGTCCCTATTTAAAAAACTGAAGATGACCTTTAAATGACCTTGAAAATGATAACCAATAACAAATCCAAGGTCATCATTTAGTTCAACCTTCAAAACTTAACAACTTTTGTATTTAACATTTTTTTCCAAAATGCTTACTTTATGTTATAAGTAGGGGGTCCGGAACATTTCGAACACCCTGTATTTCAAGCCAGAAAGATAATCAGAACTTTAATTGGAAGTAATTTTAATTTATTCAATTTTGTATTTTTCTTGTTATTTTTGGTCCATAACAGAGACAAAGAATATTGTAAGTGATAATGCAAAAGATAAGAAAATACAAGAAGCCAAAGAGAAACATTAAGATAGTGATGAAACATTATTCGAGGCGAGTGGTCATGATTCGGCAAATCACTTAAACAGTGAAGATCTCTTCTTTTCATCATAAAAATTCTTTTTTTATTTATCCTTGCGCAATGAGTGAAGTAAATAGAAATTAACTGTCGGTTCAAAATTTTTTTTTTGCTATTCATTATTACTGACATTAGACAATTTAAAAACACTTGAAAAATTCATTTAAAACTCTTATATGTATCTTATAATCTTATAATCTTTAAAATTCTTATATGTATCAAGTAAATATTTAAAAAACAGATCTCAAAAAAGTATATTTTTAGATTATAATTTGTTATATTTAACTTGTATTTAATTTTAAATTAATACAATAAAAAAAAATTGTTTTTTTAAATTTAAATTTGTTTAATTAAATGTAATTATTATAAAATTAAATTTAATGCATTTAAATGTGAAAGAATCAACTTTTTACATTCATGTATATTAAAATGAATTAAATTTAATTGTATTTTAATCGACCCCAATTGCACTTACACAAACTTCTATGAATATTCTATTGGAAGCAATAGAACTTGATTTATAAAAGTTTATTGAAATCAATTAATTATGCTTTGATTTCAATTGCATTCAATGTAGTTTCATAAAATTTTTCAATATACTTTAATTGCATGGTAATATACCATTTTCATTTAAATAGATTTGAATGGTCATTTGTCTAATTTAGCTCTACAGTTGGAAGCAATTGAAATTTCTTTAATTGATTTCAATCGACTATTTTTAGCAGGGTACTTACTAAAGCGATACATATTACGCATACTACTATAATTTTAACAGTATTACTACGTTTTATTTTTGGTGAGAGATGATCGTTTGGATCATTTATTACTGCAGTTTCAATCGGATTTAATAAATTTAATTTTAATTTGGGAATAATAATGGAATTTTTTAACGTTGATACCTCCCCCCCCCCCTGAAATACTGCGTCCTTCCAGGGTCGCTGTACAGTTTTCCGGGAGGTCGATAACTGCATTATTAATTATCGGAATTCTATATGCAGTAGTAATACATCGTATTTTAATTTCTTTAGTTTGATTAATAGATAAAAGCCAATGCCTTGGTTGAACTGTAGCAACAAAATAATGGTCTCTCGCCTTTTCTACAAAAACTCTACATTTGCTAAATGACGAAATACTTGGATTTATTAATAATTCGGTTTCGCAAGAATTACTTGTTACAAATCGTTTATAATCTGAGCAAATACTTAAACGTTCGTATTCTCCACATAAGTCTAATTCTTCCTGATTTGCTAAAAATACATTTTTGTTTCTTCGAAAATTTCATAAGTCAGAAACACGTTGTTAAAGGTAATTGGTAAACTCACTTTTACTATAATTTCATAGTCCTGATAAAAATCTTTTGCTTCGGACAAGCTTAACCCTATCGCTAAAAATGACGTTATAAATTGACGTTACAATATGACGTCATTAATAACGTTATTGCTGAGGCTACAATTTTGGACCTTTTTTAACGTTATTCAATAACGTTATTTTCCGATCACATTAGAAAAACTCTATTTTAACGTTATCTTTCGCTATGAAATAACGTTATTTTCAGCTTTGTGGGGTATTTGGCTTGAACAATGACGTTATTTCTGGAACTTAAATACGCACATGAAATGACGTTATTCGTTAATAAAGTGTAGATACGAAGAACGTCATTTTTACCATAAAAAATGTTGTACGGATTGTAACGTTATTTCCGCAATATACAGCATGCTTAGTAAATAACGTCATTTTTCCTAGTTTTGTAGTGGCCATTAACGTAATTTTCTTTTGGTCCGCTGAAGCAAAAAATTACGTTATTTACGCAATGGTCGTAGGTCGAGGCTGAAAACGTCTTTTTCCGAAGACCAATGTAGTTGGCGCAATGACGTCATTTTTTTAAGTGAATAACCCAATTCCCTTTGCAGAATAACGTCATCGCACAAGACTATTTTTCATTATAAAATAACGTTATTTTCAGCTTTGTGGGGTATTTTGCTTGAACAATGATGTTATTTCTAGAACTTAAATCCGCACATGAAATGACGTTATTCGTTAATGAAGTGTAGATACGAAGAACGTCATTTTTTCTATAGAAATGCTTTACGGACTATAACGTAATATACAGCATGCTTAGTAAATAAGGTCATTTTTCCTAGTTTTGTCGTGACCATTAACGTAATTTTCTTTTGATCCGCTGAAGCAAAAAATAACGTTATTTTCGCAATGCACGTAGGTCCTTACTAAAAACGTCATTTTCCAAAATTCAAGGAAGTTTGCACAATGACGTCATTTTTGCAAAGAGAATTTCCTGTGCGGAAAAACGTTAATTAAAAAGACTATTTTCCGCTACGAAATAACGTTATTTTATAGCGGAAAATAGTCTTGTGCGATGACGTTATTCTGTAAAGGGAATTGACTTAAAAAAATGACGTCATTGCGCCAACTACCTTGGTCTTCCCTGTTGAAAATATCCAGCTGGATATCCAGGTGGAAAATTCAGCTGGAAATACAGGTGGATTTTCCAGCTGGAAATCCATGCATGGACTGGATTCCAGCTGGATTTCCAGCTGCATTTCTGTGGAACCTTGGTTGAATTTATCCAGTTGGATTTGTGGGAAATGCAGGTGCAATTTATATCTTGATTTCGAATCAATCTAGGTGGATTTATTGGATATCTAGATGGATTTTCCAGATGGAAATTCCAGATGGAAATTCCAGGTGGAAATTCCAGATGGAAATTCCAGGTGGAAAATCCAGCTGGAAATCCAGCTGGAATCCAGTCCATGCATGGATTTCCAGCTGGAAAATCCACCTGTACTAGTTCATACTAGTACATATGCTTTTTTTTAAAACAAATCATCTTAAACTTTGTTCTATCATAACTGTTTAGATCACAAGTATAAGAAACGCATATTTATTGTAAAATAATAAAATAGATTGCAAGCACACGTACACATAGGTTTTATATTTTATAAAGTGCATATTAATATTTAATACTCTTTACCTATTATACTCTTTGGGAACACTTTACTATTAGTTAAAAGCATGCAGGTACATTGTTTGTTCTTGTTAACCTTATTGCTATACTATAAAAAATTTTCAATAGTAATTATAAAGAAAGATGTACAAGTAACGACCAAGAATCTCCAATAAACCATTAGAAAGAAAAATAATATTATTACAAACTATGTATTATATAATACCATTGTACTTGTACTTCAAATGAATGAGAAAGTTTTTTTTCCAATGAATATTATTGTTACTTCGACAAGTGATTACAGCTCCTTACTGCAAAAAATCACGTGATAAGTCAAGTGATATGTCAGATGATAAACCAGGTGATAAATCACGCCAAAACGTCATCTGACTATGGTAGAAAAAAAACTAAGTCCGAATTTCTAAAAATCGTCTAAGTCCTTGAAAAAAAATTGTTTGTAGAACCATGTTTCTAATGCGTTCTGGACCATTTTCTGTTAATATAAATTGTCGAATTTCGCGAGTTTTTTGTGAGGTACTACATAAACTTTTTGGTTATCAATGGCAAAAATAAAAAAAGAAGCTAAATTTTGCTCGGTGAGCAACGATTTATGCATTTTAGTGGAATTCCTAAATGAAACCGAGCCGTCTAGTAACAAAACACTGAATATTTGAACTGGCTACCCTGCTAGAAATACGTGATTAATGTAGATTGAAATGTATTAAAATTTTATCTATTTTAATACATTTTAATACAATGAATGCTGTTCAATTCAATCGGTCAGTAGCCGTGATTGAAAATTAATCTGATTTAATCAACTTTAATTCGTATTCATTTAAATGTTAAATAGTAGGATTGAAAATTAATCTTATTCAATGAACTTTAATTAGAATTTATTTAAATATAAAATAGTACAATTGAAAGTTAATTTTATTTAATGCTTAAATACAATGACTTTTAATACGTTTTGATAAAATAAAATTAAATCTCTTTTAAAACTAATTTTGGAATTCGCATTAAATCAATTTTAATTAATTTTAACCCAAATACCCAGAAATCGATTGTAATATTTAAAATAAGTTCATATTTAATCTGTTTTAATATAATTTAATGCTGAAAATTTGAATCTGTTTTAGTACTCAAAGGAAATATGCATGTTTAATCCACTTTAATGCAATAGAAAGTAAACTTTTTTAATACCTAATTTTGGCATTAGAGTTTAATCCTTTTTAATATAATTCAATGCCGAAAAAATGAATCCGCTTTTAATGTTTGGTAAATGAATGTAAAATTAATCACCTTGTGCCAAAAATTTAATGCATTTTTTTTTAAATTCAATGCAAAGTTACATTATAATTTTGTTCATAGTACTTTAAAAGTTAGAAACACACATAACTATCATTTTAACGCATGTATTCCTCATATTTAATGTATGCGTACTGTTCGAGATTTTTTTTCTTTATATATGGATCATTGTAGTTACAGAGGGCGGGGAATTGAATAAACGGATGCAAGTTGAGCTATGATTAATTTATTCTGAGCACATTTGAAATGATCGTACCTTAACCACAAATACACTTCACTTGATATACTTGAACGTAAGCTGGTACTTGAGTGCTGAGCCGATTGTCTAAGAGTTGAGGCGGTGCGATGATGCAATGATGCAGTGATGCGGTGATGAGTGATGCTGAGGCTGAGCAGGGCCAAAAGAGCGTCTTGACGAACGGTTGTCGAAGCATCCGATCTGGTCGAGAGGCGAGCAGGAAGAGAGCGAGATAGCATAGCGACGCTACCTTAGGCGCGCAAATCGCCGATGCAAGCGCGTACCTGAATCCAATGCCTGCCGGCGCGGCAGAGCAGCGATGCGCGCATGAGCTCTGTCGATAACCATAGGAACGCGCGCGATTCAAAATGCAAAATCGCGAACATTCCGCCAGCATCATCAACGCCTTTGATGATTAAATGATTAAAAAAGAAGAGCGATGAGCATTTGAATAGCGACTGGCTGAGTCTTAAATTCATCCAGCGTTGTAGATGTAAGTCTTGAGTTGATAGTTGAGCGATGCAGCAGGGTCGTAAAGCCTCCTGCATGTAGAGTTATGTGAGTGTGAAAGTGGGTCGTAAAGCCACTTTCTTGAGCAAGTAATGCTACAAGTGGGTCGTAAATCCACTTGACAAGTGATGAGCGTATCTGGGTCGAAAATCTAACTAGATAAGCAGAAATTGCTGAGCAGTTAACTGGTCGTAACTCCAGGAGCTGGTGTAGGATAGTGTAGACGGGTTGTAAATCCTTCTACACGTAGATCTGTGTTGAGCCTGCAAATAAGCCGTAAAGCCACTTGCGTGAGATATTTGTGTCAGCAGGTGAATCTGAAAGCCACTGGCTGTATGAGCAGACAATTGGGTTGTAAGACCAATTGCCATTTGATGGGTGAGCCAACAAGTGGGTTGTAAGGCCACGTTGTCACTTGATGATGTGCACCTGAGTCATAAATCTAACTGCAAGTGAGATCTAATGTGTGAAATAAATAGACAATCTTGAGAGTTGACTGTGATGAGCGTGCAAGTGGGTCGTAAAGCCACTTGCGGGTGTGTTGAATGAGCAGGCTGGTGGGTCGTAAAGCCACTAGCCATGAGATTGAGATTGAGCAGCGAAGGTTCAGGAACCCAAGTGAATGCTTAGCTGATGAGTAAATATTCTGAAATGAGTGCTGTGACGTGATAAATAGTTGTACGTCGTCGAAGAATTGCACTATGAGGTTCCTGAGATGAGCTGCTGAGCCCTAACATCACATTGTCTGGTGCAGAGAACCCAGCGTGAGATTTGAACCTTCACTGACGCTCTCCCTATAAGTATCCAGCTCGTGTGCTTGAGTTTGAGAAAATCAGCTGAGTACCTTCTTGAAGCGCTGAGCGGTGTGTTGATTTATCCACATGTGATTTGAGAATTCATCCACAATGAGTGTCAATCTTCATTGGAAGAGACTCTTAAGCATTTTGAGAAGAACAGCGATTATCGACGCTGAAGTTGATCTCATGAGATGAGTGAAATTGATTCCAAAAGAGTAAAAGACGTCAAGAGCCTGTGGATGGTGAGTGGACAACTAGGTAAGCAACGGATGCCATAGAGTCTTGAGATGCATCTGAGAAGCCGTGAAGTTCTATTGTGAAAGAGCAAAAATTGCCAAACCACCTTGGAAATGATATGCTGGCCAGCATGATAAGGTCTTCTCGGATATGGAGCCATCTTGAACACACTTGAGTAGGGAGTGGATCATCCCAACCAAGTTTGAGCAGCCAAAGTTCTTGTAGAAGAATCTTGGCAGTGATGATAACAAGTGAGACGAATCCGAGTGGATCAAATATCTGAGCCACTTTTGACAGTATTATCCTCTTGGTTAAACATCCTGAGTGTGGTGAGAATTTTGATGCTAATGTGAAACAGTCTTCATGTGGAATCCATTTTAATCCGATTAGTGAGGTTGTACAGTCTTCTATGTTGAGTGGAGAGCCATCTGTTGATGAAGCAACCAACAAATCCTTTAGAGTTGCATGCCATTTTGAGAGTGGGAAACCGCCCTCGTTACACAACTGTGCTAACTTGTTGAATAATTTCCTTGAGCTGAGCCGGAGTATCAGCTCCACCAAATATGTCATCGACATATCTTCCCCTTTTGAGTGAAGGAATGGCCAGAGAATACTTGTATCCTTTATCCTCCACAAGTTGCAAGAAAGCCCTTGTGGCGAGAAAAGGAGCAGCTTTGGTCCCGTAGGTGACCGTGGTGAGCTGGAAATCCACTTCATCATGATCTTGATCCTTCCAGATGATCCGCTGAAGATCCCAATCATCAGGATGGACTTGAACCTGCCGATACATTTTCACGCTTGAAGATCCGTGGTTCAACTCTATATCCGTTACATATACTGATTTTTGTTGTGAAAAACGTGGAGTCTTAGTCGACTTACTGTATAGACTCTTTTCACAGAGTAAATCGCGATGTAACCCAATTATTCCGGCTTCTTTAGCCGTCTTTGCTTCCCGAAGCATAAAATCAGCTATTTTTTCTAAAGAAGCTTTTGTATTTCCTTCCACAGCCGAGTACCTTGCATACTCTTGTAGCATCGATTTAGGCAATTTCGACAGAATTTCTTTAGAAATTTCGGACTATGCAAATAACCTATGTTATTTAAAGATTTTATCGCTTCTACTGCGATATTTAAATTAGCCGCAAATTCAAGAATATTTATTTTTCCGGAATCTAAACTAGATAATTGTTTTGTGTTAGAGACGATTTTTTCTAAAATTACACCAAAATTACCAAATTTGAGTTCTAAATTTTGCCTAATATAAGAGACTTTGCTTCCCGCCGCGAATAAAGGTTTTGTTGTATTTTTCGCTTCGCCTTTAAGGGCTTCATACAATCGCGTAATATTCTCCTGTCGGAATATTGTCCCATTTCCGTTGATGACTCAAAAGTTTGTTTAAAATGTAACCAATTCAGGGGTTCGCCTGAAAACTCGGGTAGTTCTTTATTTGTTTTTCTATTCAAAACTGATGATTTTAAAGAATTATTACTGGCGTTATTTAATAACTGAAAGTGAAAATACCTTTCAGTCATTAAATAACGGGCATATATGGGAATAGCATTCACACCACTATCGCTATTATTCCTACTAGGTAATCTCTCGTAGCATTCTTGGAGAGTACACGCAGCTGTAGGATTTGCGATTTCCGAAACAGCGGGTAGGAAGAGAGTCTCGTCATACGGTGAGTCAAGGTCTTCCTTCTTAGCAATCTCGGCCTCTGAGACGATGGGTGCGGAGAAACCCGCAAATTCGGGCAGTCGGGACTGCCTCACCGAAGGTTGTGACGATGGTAGGTGTCGCTGCAGTGGGGGCGGCTGACGCCCTCCTTCGGAGGTAAAGTTTTCGGCTTGTTGCATGCGAATAGTCGGGCGCGGTCGTGTCACCGTTGGCCGTGAAGACGAAGGTTGCTCTGATGGATGGTCCAACTGCTGCTCGGTCCCGGTGATGATGACGGTGGCGCGCTATACACGCTCAGCTGGTCGGGATCTCGCTCTCATTGGCTCAGTCGTCGGAGATGGCTCTGGCGAAGGAGACTGCTGGCGTCTATCCATGGAGACGGCGACGGCAGTGCGCTGCACGTGTTCGGCTGGTCGGGACCTCGCTGCCGCTAATCTGGAATACGGAGACTGCTCCGGTGGAAGAAGCAGCTGGAGCTCACTCTCGGTGGCGACGGCGGCATTATGCTACACGGGTTCAGTTGGTTGTGAAGGTGTCGCCTTTCTTATAGCACGGGTTAACGGACGAGAAGTCCCTGAGTTGGCGTTGGTAGGGCGGTGATCACTCCCGGAACGCGGTGGTCGGAGTCCCGCTGGTTCTACTACTACGAGTGGAGAATATTGTCAACCGTAGGGTTATAATGTCTCTTATTCGACGTTGTCACCCGACTTTTCTTACGCGCAGATTGGTCTAATAGGTGGGGCTCCTTTCTTTTTCTTCCCATTTTTCGGATACTTCTTTCCTTAATTAAATTAATTCAAATGTTCTGTCACGGTCGCCAATGTTTCTTGAAATAATCGTAATAAAATGAAACACAGAACTATTTTTATTAAGGTTGTAAGATTTATTTTTTTAAATTAATTCTTGAACAAAAAAGGCGATTATATGATGGTTAAGCGAGTCGAAACAAAAAAAGAATGAGAGTTACTCATTGAAAAAAAAAAAAAACGAAAAGGAAAGTTGTTTTGGCAACACAAATTTTCAATTTTTATTTCTCTCCTTCTACCCAAACGTCCACAGTGACGCCTCTACGCGTTCTGTGACGTAGTCTTCTTCTTCGAATATTTTGGCACGAAGACAGCTGCGGCCCCAAAAATCTTAGACTATCGTGCTCGCGGTAAAAAGTATATAAAAATTAAATCAAACGATATTTGATTTAAATTCTAATTATTAACCAGCACATTTATAAAGTAAGATGAAACAATACCAATCACAACATTCAAATAATACAAGCATTCTCTCACTTTTGCAGTTCCCGGGAGATCACTTAGATCTCCCCGACTGCCCCATTCAACCACACGCATACTCCATCAAATGAACATTTTTCCATAACCATACATTCTTACTTACTATCAAACACACACATGCGCGATACCAGATTCACTTCCATACACTCTAGTATCCGCAGGCACACCTCTAATTGCATTTCCATATACATACGACTCCTGCAGAAGGCATACTTGGACGCGCTCTCTCAGAGAAAGCTCCGAGAAATCAGTCATCACAAAGTATGCCTTCTGGCAGTTAAGCTGCAGGACATTCATACACACACTCTCACTCACATTCGCATTTGGACTCACATTCACGCTCACATTCTCACTCATATTCACACTCACATTCACATTATTACATTAGAGACTGAGACTGAGCCATTGTTCAGTCTTGACCGCAACAGCTGAAGACTCCATTCATACTCTGGGCATGTCGGCGACATCGCCGAGGGTCCGAAGGGGCGCTTTCTTGCTCTGCAATTAACGCAGTCCTCCGGAGCATGGCAATCATCCGCCGCATGCTCAGGCTTACCACATTTATGGCACAATCGCTCCTTCTTACATTCACTCAATCTATGTGTATACCCCATACATCCAAAGCATCTCAGTACTCCCTCCCAAACATTCACTCTAAAACTATTCCAACTCATATATTCTCTACCATCACTTATTAATTTATCTCTACACATACCAGGCATCTCTACAATCACACTGCACACTTTCATACTAGGTTTTGGCAGTCCCCTGACAACCTTTACTTTTTCACGACATACATTCAATCACACCATTGAAGCTCTTCTCATACATACCGCTGAGGAGCTGTTCATTAGTTATCTCACATGGGACGTCATATACAATGACCCTAGGGTCGAGGACCCGAGGTACCTCGACCCTCAGTCCCGCGCCAGACAGACCTTCGCAGCGTGCAAGTGCTGCGCGGTCCCGGTTACTAGCAGCCTTAAATATGACTCCTCCGCCCTTTACTGGCTTCATAGCCTTCACACGCACATTCATATCCTCACTCGCGCTCTCAATTATTCTTTTACTTACTTACGCACTGATCAAGCTCTCATTCGCACCTTTTACAATCAATGCGTAGCTTCGATCCGGTCTCCGCGCCATCGTACCTCCAGTAGCGGTCGGGACAGCTACGATAAGCCAACTTCTCGCACACATTCTTCATTTCATCCATACCCTTTACCATTCCATCCATTCTTACCACAAACTCATTCATGCCCGCACACATTCATGGTTCGCACCCTCGTATTGCTGGGTCTGATCCAGCACATGAGAGGCCATGAATTTCGTGACCTTGTTCGCCTCACTGCAGAGCACTTTGCGGAGGCCAGTCCCGATATCTTTTACCTCTTGGCTGATGCTGCAAATCTTAAGCTCACTCTCCCTCTCACTCACAAAATCAACATTCTTTTTTTCTTTTATAATTTTCTTTAACATCCCACGAACATCCTCACAAACCACATACACTTCCTTCATACCTGTCTTAACCCTGTCCATACCAACTTTTTCAGCCACACCGGTTTCAACATTCTCTCTTGATTCATCATTCATACTCTCATCACCTTCTCTCTTCACACCCTTTTTCATAATCGCCCCTTTTCCCTTGCCCGCATCCCTAGAGGAGGTATGTGCTAGAGCTTTGCCCACCTTCTCACTATCCAAGACTCATCTCTCCAACACTGACGAAGTCTCTGCCTTTCTTAGGGCCTCCGGATATTTTCGGCTCAACCGTCTCCAAGTTTTGGGAATGATGAACTCCCCACATCCATTCACGTCTTTGCTCGAATCAACGCCAGCCGTGCGCTGACGGTCACCAGGGCGGGAGCGAGAGCGATATTTGTCGCCCGATGCCCCTTTCTCCTTTTCCACCACTACTACCTTGCTCCGCTCTTCTCTCTCACTGTAACATTTGGGTTTGTTTGTTCTGCTCAACATATTGGGTTCTCCCCATATTTTCGCAGGCAATTGAGCCGCCCTTGTACCAACGGCCCCCCACCATCAGCGGATGACGGAAACTGCCATCAGTGTTGAAGCGAGCACCAACGAATCTGGGGAACAACATACGGGACGATTTAAATAGCCGACCGGGGTAGTACGCCTTTACCCCGTCAAGGCAAATACAACAGCTAGTCGCCACAACCAGCTGAGGGGGGCGTGCTAGCGATCCGTCTCCCACGGACCACGCATTCCATCGCCGCACGCTAAAGCTTAGGATTGGGGGGGTTTTATAGAGAACCCCACCTCGCGGCCGAGCGGTTAAGCCAAGCCCCGGCCCTCATGTGCGCAACGTTCCACGGCTACGCTCTGCCGCTTTCGTTGAAGCGCCACTCGGATTACGATATTAGGAGGACGGTAGCGTTCACCATCCCCCAGCTCGGGACCCCGGGAATGCCAATTCTCGTCGGAGAACCCGGAAGGCCATCCGCCAACCACCCGCGGGCCACAGATAAGCAACAGCTGCCCTGCGTCCACCACCCGGTCAGCAGATGTATATAATGAAAAACGTGACGTTTCTCGAGAAATTCGTCCGCAGTTTTGAATCCGCCATCTTTAAAATTTGAAAATTAGATCAAACATATTTTGCAGTATTTTTTGCTTGGATTTGTTATTGGTTATCATTTTCAAGGTCATTTAAAGGTCATCTTCAGTTTTTTAAATAGCGACCCCTATTTTTTATTTCAGATTCTGAAGAGCACAAAATTTTACATCTGGATATGTACCCACCTTATGGCTCAAAATGACCTACAGAGGTCATTTAGTGGTTAAATGATTATTTAGTAGCAGAAAGCCAAGAAATCCCGATTATTAAAAACTTTGAGCGTATCTGACCAATACTAAAGTAATTTGATTTTGCAAGACAAACTTTATGGTGGCGTTAAATTGACATTGCCCTTGGTTTCAAGGTCATTTGAAGGTTAACTTTAGTTTTCCAAATTAAGCCTCCTAGTTGTAATTCTCCATTTTGCACCAGCGCTAAATTCTGCATTAGGATTGTAGAAGGTGTAATTGACACTGGCGTAAAATAAGCCTTAGGCCAGACAACTACATAACTCGGGCGAGAAAATGATTAATAAAAAAATGTCTAATCAAAATAAGCCTTAGGCCCAACAACTACATACCTCGGGGGGGAAAATGATAAATAAAAAAATGTCTAATCAAAATAAGCCTTAGGCCCAACAACTACATACCTCGGGGGAGAAAATGATAAATAAAAAAATGTCTAATCAAAATAAGCCTTAGGCCCAACAACTACATACCTCGGGGGAGAAAATGATAAATAAAAAAATGTCTAATCAAAATGAGCCTTATTGCTCAGGCACGGGAGGTACAACTAATTAAGGTAACATCATGGGTGATCCAGCCAACTAAGGCAAGACCATCGGCGGCCCAGCCTACTAAGACAAGAACACTAGCGGCCCCGTCAGCTAAGGCAGGACTATCGGCGGCCCAGCTAACTAAATCAAGACAGTGGACTATTCGCCCAAACTGAATTTTTTTAAAATGTCGTTGACAGGAACTTTTTACAACAACTGTTCAAATTGTTGCCCGTTAACAGTTTGGCAATGTGCTAACCGATTGTAAAAGGCTGCAACAACATTTCGCAAGATTTGCTGAGGTATCAAGTCTATTTCATCAGTGATTCTTTGGCGTAATTCATCCAAGTCACGTGGTTTTATAACATAAACTTTATCCTTCAAGTATCCCCAAAGGAAGTAATCAAGAGGCGTTAGGTCTGGGGACCGAGGTGGCCATTCAATTGTACCTCTCCGCCCAATCCATCTATCATGAAATGTTGCATCTAAATATCGGCGAACATGAATACCGTAGTGTGCAGGAGCACCATCCTGTTGGAAGTAAATTTCGTCCAGATTTCCACCCGTTAAATTCCGTTTAGCAGGTATAATTTGGTCTCGAAGCATGTTTTCATACATTGCAGCATTTAAATTACCTTCAATAAAGAAAGGGCCAAGTACTCTTCCATTAAATATGCCAGCCCAAACATTTACTTTTTCAGGATGTTGCGTGTGGTCCGCTCTCATCCAATGTGGATTGATGTTACTCCAGTATCGACAATTATGTCTGTTCACTGTTCCGCTTAACTCAAACGTGGCTTCATCAGAGAAAACAATGTTATTGAGGAGCAAAGGATCATCAGATATCATTTGCATCATTACATCACAAAACTCTACCCTTCTATCAAAATCATCTTCAGATAGTTCCTATACCAACTTTAATTTGAAAGGATGCCATTTGTTGAGTTTCAAAATTTTGTGCACAGATGCAGCTCCCATTTCATGCTGTTGTGCACAATGTCTGATGCTGCAATGGGGGTCCTCAATAAATGATTGTAATACGTCTAAGCTCTTTTCATCATTAGACGATGATTTGGATCTACCTGATTTAGGACGATCTTTAATACCACCTGTCTCTTCAAAACGTCTAATTGTACGAATTACGATACTTTTTGAAATAGGGTTGTTTTCTTCAACTCTGAATGTTTCATTGAATAAACGCTGTACCTGTTTGTAACCTCTCTCTTGATCACCCCACCCTCGCATCATAAACAAAGATATTCTTTCTCGTTCAGTAAGATGTGCCATTTTTCACTACGATTAAAAGTACAATTATTGAAAATTAATACAATTATCTGAATTTCGAAGTAAGAGAACTTCACTTAACTCTTGAAAACAGAAAAGTAAATAGGAGTAAACAATTGTTAATTAACAATTATAAATGAACTGATTCCTAAAAAGAATAGTGAGCAAAATCTTCTAAGGTACAAGTAACGATCCTGAAAATGCTATGAATCATGCGTAGAAACTCGTAACCCTTGCAAAAAATTATTGCAATAAAAACTGTTCATGTAAAACGGTTAGATTATTTTGCTTTTGAAATTAATAACCCCCAAGTGTCCTATGTAGATCATTTCGAGCCATGACGTGGATATTGTACATATCTCCAGACCTAAAATTTAATGCTCCTCCAGAATCCGGAATACAAAATGAGTCCCTTTTTAATAAGCTGAAGATAACTTTCAAATGACCTTAAAAATGAAGGCCAATTTTAAAGTGACCATAAAGTTCGTCCTAGAAAATCAAATTATGTACTTTAGTATTAAAGTACGAAATTTTTTTTTTCTTTTCGTCAAATACACCCAAAGTTCTTAATAATCGGGATTTCTTGGCTTTCTGCTACAAAATAATCATTTAACCACTAAATGACCTCTGTAGGTCATTTTGAGCCATAACGTGGATACATATCCAGATGTAAAATTTTGTGCTCTTTCAGAATCTGAAATAAAAAATAGGGGTCCCTATTTAAAAAACTGAAGATGACCTTTAAATGACCTTGAAAATGATAACCAATAACAAATCCAACGTCATCATTTAGTTCAACCTTCAAAATTTAACAACTTTTGTATTTAACATTTTTTTCCAAAATGCTTACTTTATGTTATAAGTGGGGGGTCCGGAACATTTCGAACACCCTGTATATATCCGCTTTGTTTAACGTGCGACGCCTGCCTTGCGGCTTATTCACACGGCCTCCCTAGAGGCGTCGGGAATGGGATACGCCCATATATGACCCCGGCTTGGTATCACCGCTTAGCTGGGGCCGGGGGCATGCTACACCCCGGGGATGTGCCGTGGCACAAAGCCCCCCTTGCGGTCATACATTCGAAATTCCCACTCAGCTTTCATTCACCCTGAGGGCGTCAGTCATTCAGTAGACACATACACTCCACCTGGCCTAAACCAGTCTGCTGCCGGTAACTCACACATCAGTCGGAGGCCCCGTCCATAGCTTCTCGACTACTAAGCCATGCCTCACACATTCATACAGGTGGGCAGCTAAGGCGAGTGCGGACCTCGACTACCCTCCACAAATCTACTTTAAAATACAAATCAACTACATTCATACCTTACACGCTGGGCACAACCTTTCGTCTTACGCTATCCCGGTGCCCCCAGTCGATGTGAGGTATCGCCTTACTAGCGCCGAGGCCGACCATCACTCCCACATTAAGGCATTGGTCAAACCGGCGCTTCGACAGAGTAGGGTCGCCATCTCCCCAGGGGACGGACCCCGTCTGCTCTAACGCTTCGGGTCCGTGGGGCCGCTGATATCCCCGAAGCATCCCAGTGATTGCAGCGCTCCGCAAGGCCTTCAAGGACAAGCTTTCATTTATACGCCACTACAAGCCAATACAACACTTCATCTACATACAATCTTCAACACATTTACACTTTGTCCCTTTTTCATTCACAGTTGTCCCAACAACACAAACATACTACATGGCTGCGCGGGAACACCTTGAGTCACCTAGACGCCCCCTGCGGGGTATGTTACGAGAATAAGATGTCTTATTTTCTTATTTTCGTCGTAGATCTACTTAATTCCTTATTCTGCACCGCTTAATTACATATTCCTACTCCTTACCGCAAGTGACCGGCAAAGGTGCTATACTATGTCTTTTGTTATTCTACTGCTCTCATTCTTTTAGTGTGTACTAGGCCTAATATCTAATAAGACAATTATACTTTTCGGGATGTGTTTGGATGCTTATGTTAACAGAATGATAAAAGGGAACGTTATAAACATAAAATTAAACACGTGTGTCCACCCTATACTTGGTCATTGAGAAAAAAATCGGGCGCTGTTCCTGTAGACGATGTCCAGGTGCCCAGGAACACCCTCAGGACGACGGAACGTCGTCTACAAGGCAGCTCACCCCGCACTTGGTCATTGAAAAAAAATTGGGGGCTGTTCCTGTAGATGATGTCCTGGTGCCCAGGAACACCCTCAGGACGACGGGACGACGTCTACAAGGCAGCCCACCCCGCACTTGGTCATTGAGAAAAAAATCGAAGCGGAAAAAATGTTCCTGGACCAAGTTACATCATCTACAAGTATCGTCGGTCAAAGACGTGAAAAGTGGTCGGAAAAAAAAACCCTGGAATTAAGCTACTTAATATAATAGAGGATTTTATAGGTGTTTCTATTTTATCTGCTAGTTGTTTACCTATCTTGCAAAATAAACTATACATGTGTTCCGCAATTTCTGTTTGATCGGTGATTCTTTGATTGTTATCTATAAGATAAGTAATCCCAGTTTTTTTTTTTGGCATTTTTATCCAGTTTGCTATTGTAACGGGGCCGCCCCTGTGCCAACTAATGTTCCACGATGCGGCTGTGTGCAGCAGCGAGCTGCACACGTGCGATGCCGTCCGCTACAATCGTCAGGAGATTCGAACTCCTGGCTTTCTTGAGCTCAGCTAAGCCCGAGCGCGCGATACTTTTAGATTATTTATTCGAACTATTGAAGTTGTATCTATTATATTTTCATGTATAAATACTACTACGCCATCAGACTTGTTTATTTGACTATTGTTGTAGTACATTTTATATTCTCGGATATTGAAAATTTGGTAATGCTGTAAATTCCATGTTTCTGTATACACAATAATATTTGGTTTGATTTTTAAACTATTTATGAAAACTAGTAATTTATCAAAATTTGCAGTTAGACTTCCAATATTCATGAGTAAAGTTAAATTTTTATTATTACTTAAATACCTTATAATTATCTATAAATGATTTGTATTTAATTCATTGTCTAATTTATCTTCTTGATAATGTATATTCATTATATTTTAGTTTTCCCTATCATTGAATTCGCACTTGTCAGTAATGTAACACTTGATAAGACACTCAGTAATTTTTCTGTCCTAATTACCTGCTGTCTTTTAAAGCGTTCTTCTTTATCATGCGCTAATTTGCCAAAGTATCTTTGATGAGTTGGCTGTAACGGATAATCTGTGTATTCAATGAATTTTTTACTTTACGTTTTAGCACTTCACAATGCTGATTGTCCATTACACTATGATTAACATTGTATTTCGAATTGATTATTATAAAATTCAGAGTTATTATCTTTATGTATTTCACTTTTGCATTCATATGATGCATGTTGCATCGTTCGTGCATTTTTTGTATCCGTGGTCAAAATTTGAACATTGGATACGGGTTTGTATTTATAATGTCAAAGACTATAATTTTGGTACCATATGAACACTTTGTTTTTATTATCTCTTATATGTTTATAAATTACTGATGTAACTTCTATAATTGCACTTATTGATTCGGACTTAGGACTACTATAGGTATGCAGAACTTTGCACCTTTCCTCAAAATTATTGAAATTCCTTATATTAATGTCTTGCTCTTAATCTTCATTATTTACAAACATTTTATCAATATTTATTATTATTAAAGCTGGCTTATTTATCTGCATTTTTTCAATTTTAGCATAACTGTTTAATTTGTTGCAAAGCGTTTTTCAATTAAATTTATACTTTCTTCATTCATGCAATTCACGAAAATTGTATCTTTATTTCTTTTATTATACTTTTGGTCTGTATTTTTTTTGTCCTTCGTTAAGTAGCATAGTACTTCTCTTTCTAAATTTATATTATCTTTGGTGTTTAGTTTTTGGACCAGAAACCTTTAACTTCTAAATCAGCTCAGGGACTTAATGCATTGGAGATGACCCTCAGCAAGGTAACCAAGGGCTTGGCTTCGCTCAACGTCTCGGAGCAACTCGGCGACATGTTGTTAGCTCATCTCACCGTAAGAAACATGGACCGAGCCACCAAGGAGAGCTGGGAGCACTCTCTTGGTATGTCGCAGGACTTCCCGACATCAACGAGTGTGCGCACGTTCTTAACGTCGCGTGCACGAGCTCTTGAGCGTGTTGAGGACGTCGCAGGGAAAAATAAGCAAACAGCTCAACGCAAATCAACCAACGTGGCCACAACATCAGCTCAGCCACTCCCTGCCGCTCAATCTGGTTCAGCTCAACAAAAACCATGTCCTCAATCTCAATCATCTGCTCACTCCAAGACGGTTAATTACAATCTTGGACCCACCGCTCACCCTTGCGACAAGTGCCAGCAGCCACACTTCATCGTGATGTGCCCAGCGTTCAGAGCGTTGGAAGTGAGGAACAGATAAGAATTTGTACGCGATAAGCAGTTGTGTTCCAATTGTCTTGGACGTCACAATGTACTGTCATGCAGAAGCGCAGCAAGGTGCAAGGTGTGTGACCAAAAGCATCACACCATGCTTCACTCATCACGCTCACAACCTCAAGCTCAGAATCAATCATCTCAACAGCCATCAACCTCATCTGCACCACAACCAGCTCATGCGTCGACATCAGATGCTCATTGAAGTGTTGGTGCAGTCGTCAGCTCAAAGCTCACTTTCTCAAACCACTCAGCTCATCATACTCTGCTCAACACACCGCTCAGCTCATCACATGCCAATCTCAACGAAGCAACGCTCCTAGGTACAGCCATCGCTCAGCTCAGAACGTCAATGCACGATCATTACGTCCGTCTCATGATCGATTCTGGATCTGAGCTGACGTTCGTCACCGAACACCTGGTGAATCAATTCAAGCTCCCACGTCGCTCATCATCATTTGTGATCCATGGAATAGGAGGTGGAAAAGCTGCTCACACTCTCGGCTCCGCTCAGCTCACTCTCAAATCAAGATTCACTCAAGAGGCTATAATTATCGAGGCACATATTCTCAAAGCGGTCACCTCGATAACTCCATCAGTCAAGATCACCATACAAGATTGGCCGCATTTGAAAGATTTACATTTGGCTGATGAGAAGTTTTTCCAGCCTCGACCAGTAGATATTATCATTGGAGCTGACAATTATGGACTCATTATAAATTCTGGACTCATTAAATCTCATCCTGGATCTCCAATTGCTCAATCTTCTATCTTTGGATGGCTCATAGTAGGACCTGCTCACACAACATCAACCAAACCTGCTTCAGCTCACCACAGCATTGTCAAGACAGATAACGATCTTCATGAACTTCTCAGTAGATTTTGGTTACAAGAAGAGCTCAGACATGATTCAGACAACATCTTGAGTCCTGAAGAAGAGGAATGTGAAAAACATTTCCGCTCAACTCATGTGAGAGACTCAACAGGCAGATATGTTGTCAGAATTCTGCTCAAAGAAGATCCTACAGCTCTTGGAAACTCACGCTCTACAGCATCAAAGTGCCTCAATAGAATGTCCAGAAGAATTGCTCAAGACTCAACTATGGGCGAACTTTTCACGAAGTTCATGGATGAATATTTAGCATTGGGACACATGAGAAAGGTGGAATCCTCTACAGCTTCAAGCTTCTCACCGTTTTATCTGCCTCATCATGGTGTCCTCAAACCTGATAGTGCAACAACCAAGCTCAGAGTTGTTTTCAACGGCTCATGTTCAACATCTTCTGGTAAATCTCTCAATGACATCATGCACACTGGTGCAAATTTATTGCTCAATATCAGCAACGTGCTCATCTGGATTCGCCACTTTCATCATCTTTTTGCTACGGACATTGTGAAAATGTATCGGCAGGTTCAAGTCCATCCTGATGATTGGGATCTTCAGCGGATCATCTGGAGGGATCAAGATCATGATGAAGTGGATTTCCAGCTCACCACGGTCACCTACGGGACCAAAGCTGCTCCTTTTCTCGCCACAAGGGCTTTGTTGCAACTTGTGGAGGATGAAGGCTACAAGTATCCTCTCGCCATTCCTTCACTCAAAAGGGGAAGATATGTCGATGACATATTTGGTGGAGCTGATACCCCGGCTCATGAAGACTGTTTTACATTTACATCAAAGTTCTCTCCACATTCAGGACGCTTAACCAAGAGGACAATATTGTCAGAAGTGGCTCAAATATTTGATCCGCTTGGATTCGTCTCACCTGTTATCATCACTGCCAAGATTCTTCTACAAGAACTTTGGCTGCTCAAACTTGGTTGGGATGATCCACTCCCTACTCAAGTGTGTTCAAGATGGCTCAACATTCGAGAAGACCTTATCATGCTGGCCAGCATCTCAGTTCCACGTCGGTTTGGGACTTGGAGTTTTTCAACTGTAGAACTTCACGGCTTCTCAGATGCTTCTCAAGACGCTATGGCAGCCGTTGCTTACATAGTTGTTCGCTCACCCTCCACAGGCTCTACGACGTCATTCATCTGCTCAAAAACAAAGGTCGCTCCTCTCAAGAGACTGACTATCCCTCGGTTAGAACTCGCAGCAGCTTTGCTGCTAACCAAACTCATCAAAACTGCTAAAGATTCTCTTCAAGTGAAGATAGATTCTACTCATCTGTGGACTGACTCACAAGTTACACTCATGTGGATCACCTCACCAGCAAGTCGTTGGAAGGATTTTGTTAGGAACAGAGTCACCCAGATTCAAGAAATGTGCACAATCAACACCACCTGGAGACATGTTCCTGGGATTGAAAATCCAGCTGATTGCGGCTCAAGAGGCATTACTACGGCTCAACTCAAAAATCATCCACTTTGGTGGTCAGGACCTGCTTGGATCAATCATGATCAATCTCACTGGCCTAAACAACCAACTTATTCATCTGATGATGTAGACTTAGAAGCTCGACCTAGAGTCGCTCTCATCTCTATTGCTCAGCAACCTACATATCACTGGGATGTTATTTACAGGTATTCTTCATTGAATAAGTTATTAATTGTAACATCGTTGCTTTTTAGAGTGAGAGACGTGCTCAAGGAGAAACTCAAGTGTTCATCACTCTATAATGCTCAAAGCCTGCATCACGCTCAGCTCTTTTGGATTAAAGCCACTCAAGCCGCTTACTTCGCTCAGGAGATTCAACAACTTAGCAAAGGTGCTGTTCTTCCTTCTGGTCATAACTTCACTCGTCTGACAGCCTTTATTGACGCTGAAGGCATCGTTCGAGTTGGAGGGCGATTAGAACACTCAAGTCTCAACTATCAAGAAAAACACCCAGCAATCTTGCCTCGACACTCACATCTCACGATTCTGCTCATCGACTCATCTCATCGCTTCACACTTCATGGAGGTACTCAGCTGACACTCGCTAAACTCCGGCAGACGTGCTGGATTATTGGAGGGAGAGCGTCAGTGAAGGCTCATATTCTTCGCTGCGTCTCTTGCGCTCGGCAAAGAGGCATTAAAGCTCAGCAGTTAATGGGACAGCTTCCCATCTCACGTCTCACTCCAGCGAGAGCATTTCTCCACACTGGAGTTGACTACGCTGGACCAGTGACAATAAAAACCTGGAAAGGACGAGGATGTAAGACTGACAAGGGTTGGATCTGCGTGTTCGTCTGTCTCAACACATCAGCTGCTCATCTAGAAGTTGTCACTGATTACTCAGCCGATTGCTTCATTGCTGCTTTTCGGAGGTTTGTTTCACGCCGAGGAATTGTGCAAGTGATGTATTCGGATTGTGGAACCACATTTCAAGGCGCCACAACTCAACTCAACCAGCTCTTCACCAAGGCTTCTTCGGAACATCAGCTCATTTCTTCAACGCTCGCTGCTCAAGGAACATCCTGGAAGTTCATCCCTCCTGCTGCTCCACACATGGGTGGAAAGTGGGAGGCGCTGGTGAAATCAGTGAAATTTCACTTGCGACGCACAATTGGTGAGACTCTTTTGACGTATGAAGAACTTACGACTCTTCTTACTCAAATAGAGGCTGTGCTCAACTCAAGACCTCTGGAGCCACTCAGCGATGATCCTTCAGATGACTCTGCGCTCACTCCAGGACATTTTCTTATTGGCTCAGCTCTTAACTGTGTTCCAGAACCTTCACTCTTAGATCTCAACCCCTCTCGACTATCAAGATGGCAACTCATCCAGCAACAGTTACAGACTTTTTGGAAACTTTGGTCAGCTCATTACTTGCAACGACAGCAGGCGATCTCAAAGTGGCATCACCCTTCTCATACTATTCAAGTTGGCTCAATAGCACTACTCACAGATGAGAGATCACCTCCAGCTAAGTGGCCTCTTGTGCGAGTGATGCAACTTCATCCTGGACAGGATGGACTCACCAGGGTGGTGACTCTTAAGACTGCTACTTCTACAATAATTCGTCCAATCGCAAAACTCGCTCCTTTGCCAGTGTTTCTGCCGAAGGCTGATAATACTCAGCAGTAGTTGGCTTTACGACCCAGCTACGCTCATTTCTCTTCAAGTGGACTTACAACTCATTTGGCTCAGCATCTACTCAACTGAAAGTGGCTTTACGACCCACTTTCTCACTCACTCAACTCTACATGCAGGAGGCTTTACGACCCTGTTGCATCTCTCAACTATCAACTCAAGATTTACACCTACAACGCTGAATGGATTTACGACCCAGTCAGCTGCGATTCTACGGCTCATCGCTCTTGCTTATAATCATCAAAGGCGTTGATGATGCGGGCGGAATGTTCGCGATTTACCTATTTTGAATCGCGCGCCTCGTGATTATCGACTGCGCTCATGCGCGCGTCGCTATACTCTGTCGAGTCGACTGGCGCTGCAGACACACTCGCGTATGCTCAGGCGTCTTCGCGCCAAAAGATAGCGTCGCGGCGCTCGCGCGCTCGTTATCTCACTCTCTCATACAACTCGCACAAGGAAAAGGACGTTTGGATTTTTCTTTGCTTCTTTTTGTTCGCTTTTTTCAACCTGCTCATCCCCTGCTTTCGCTCATCACCTGCTTATCACCGCAAGGCTCATCTGCTCAACTCAACTGCTGAATTCCTGCTCAATCTACACTTCTGCAGCTATATAAATCATAACTCAAGTAAATCAAGTAAGTGACTGTTGAAAGGTACGAGGTTGCTGAACTCATAAATAAAGCTCTTTAAAACTCAGCTCTGTTTATTAAAATTCCCCGCCCTCTGTAACTACCATCATCCCAAATTCACCAGCGCAAAATTTCTCAAACAGTTTTTAAATATTAATTTTTGTACTCTTTTAGGTTTTTGTTTAGCACTCGTTAATATTTCCGAATACGAGACAGGTAATTTGTTATTAATATTTGTTTTATTATTTTTTTTTTATTTAACATAAATTATAAAAAATAATGTAATATTGGCGAATTGAAATTTCTCGGAGTCTTATTATACTCCGGTAAAATGATCGGACTTTACCTTTATAATAAAAATCAAAAAATCGGAATTCCGGCGGCTATTGCACACGGATTTCATGCGAGGATATAAAGAACTGAGGCAAAAATACAGACCAACTAGCGTACGTTCAGGATTTTTGACTTCAGGTTCGAGAGTGATGCCGAAGTACAAATCGCCTTATCGGAAGCCGTTGTTTCCGCACCTTTTCTCTTTCTCGTGTCTATTGCGAAGTAGAATTAGAAGTAAGATACGCAGCCGCAATTCAGGACTTGCTGCTCAAGTGTTTTCCTCCCCCGCATTCCTACAAGTGGAGTATGATATTGAATACGTTTCTGGCCTTGTAACTTGTGTCTCACAAAAATTAGAAGCATCAGAGGTAAGAGACCCAATAAGTGTAGGAGCATATGTTTACATACATTTTACATAAGTAAACTGTTTGGTTTGTGTAAAGTTTTAGGTAACATTCTCCATACTCTATCCTTTCTATTTATTAATCCTCATAAACCTTTCTAACATTAAAACTTGTAATTATCTATATCGAGTTTCTTAAAAAATACTTATTTGTTTAAAATAATATTAAACGTTAATTTTTTATTTAAAAAAATCTAATCAATTAATCTATTCCATCGAAAAATAGTTATCTTTTTTTAATTAAAACTTGTTATTTTAAATGATTAAAATAAAAAATTAATGCAGAAAACACAAGAGTTTAATTTGCTTGGAGATGAATTAATCTTGCAAGAAAAAGGAGGTGCACATAGCCCATGTCACGTTGAAGTGCGAAACTCTGATTAAAATACTGCTGAAAGGGAAAACGCAGCATTAAAAGATGATGCTGATGCAGTTAAGTACGTTAGTACAGTAAGCGTATAATTTTATTGCAGATTCAAATTGAAACGATGCAATTGTTAATAATAATATTTTTCTGTATTTTATGGCATTCTTCTTAAAAAAAAAATTAACTTGTTTTTAAATTACTATTAACAAATACATTTATCTATAAGATATTAATATTTGTTACGTCCAGGTGTAAGAAAAATGGGTTAAATTATCGGGATTTCGAAAATGATACATCCAAATATTACCTTTGGAACTTTCTTTAATAATAAAATCTTTGAATGGAATTACATAAAAGGTCCGAAAGCCTGCAGTAATATCTAAATTGTACCTTTACGGGTACCGGTGTTGACGGGTGGCAGCAGGTAGCAGTTTCGGGCGGCTTGGCAGGTAAGAGCCCCTCGGTGTCACTCGGCGGGGGTCACTGCTGCGGCTCGCCGTTGCTCCCGCTCTCTCTCTCTCTCTCTTGGGTCGGCGCGGGTCAGCGCTGCAGCCCTCTGTTGCTCCCGCGCTCTCTCTCTCTCTCTCTCTCTTGGGTCGGTGCAAGTCAGCGCTACGGCCCTCTGTTGCTCTCGTTCTCTCTCTCTCTCTCTCTCAGATTCCTTTGTAGACCGTCTTCGATTTAAAAAGGCTGACGTTTCACATAAATTTCTCATTGGTTTTATGAGTTTTTCATTGATCAATTTTACTCACTGTCCCAGGGTCTCGTATTTTTAATCGTAAGCTGGGTGTTTTCCTATGCGACCGATTCGGCGTCTAGTCGACTGGTCCCCTTCCGCCACTTCACTTCTAGTGTAGTAATGCTTTTCAGTTTTTAAAAGTCCGGCATTACACATAAATCTTGTCATCGATTTCTGTGTTTTTCACCAATCAATTTTTTCCATTGTCCTCGGGTCTCGCATTCTAAACTTGAGGTAGGTCGGTTTATGCGATTGCTTCTCACGCTTAAACAACTGGTCCTCCTCCGCCACTTGATATCTAGCGTAGTAAAATTTTTCGTCTACCTGCATTAGACCTTTCCCGGTTGAAAATAGAAACGTTGAAAAAAAGGTTTCTAATCAAGGTTACCGAAAAGTTGATTATCAACGTTTCAAAACATTGAGAAAACGTTGATTTACACTGATTTTCAACCTTTTTTTCAACGTTTCCTGGATGAGTGATATAAACGTTGATTTTCAACATTTCCTAGATGAGCGTTGTATACGTATCATTTAATGATAAGGGTAATAATAATTTCAAAAATTTTCAAAAAAAAGGTTGAAAATCAACGTTTTTATAGCTCATCCAGGAAACGTTGAAAAAAAGGTTGAAAATCAACGTTTACATCGCTCACCTAGGAACCATTGGAAAAAAGGTTGAAAATCAAGGTAAATCAACGTTTTTTCAAGGTTTTGAAACGTTGATAATCAACCTTTCGGAAACGTTGATTAGAAACCTTCATTTCAACGTTTCTATTTTCAACCAGGTTTGCTTGATTACAAAGCGATTTGTTCTCCCAAATGTACGGATGCCTCGATTTTCGTAAAGGTACTCGACGCAATGCAAGAGAATCATCATTGCAAGAGAACGAGATAGGCTTTTGAAAGATATGGATGAGACTCAGAAGCTTGAAAAATTTGTGTAATTATTAATGTTAACATCGACCAAAATTATTATGTATAATTTGTATTTAGTTATTACTTTTTTGCAGGATTACACGGGAAAGATTTGAAACCCTAGCTAACATAATAACGCACATTTTCAAAGGAGAAGCTGCTTCGACTATTATGTTCGTTTCGTTCTAAATAATAAAAATGTTAACCGTATGGTTGAATATTAATGAAAATCAAATAAATTAGAATATTTTAAAAATTAGAAATAATTAATTAAAAAATATTTAAATACTAATGTTACTTTTATAAAATCAATTACTTTTTTCATTAAAAGTTTTATGGGTTCTTTTTTTTGTAAAAAAGGTACTGTTCAAATTTTTTTATTTGGGTAACGATGAGTACCCTTCAATTGATTTTACATTTTGATTTTATATTCTTTTGTAGACTGCCGATGGTGTTCAGCCAAGACTTAACGTATTCAAAGAACGTT
Organism: Sycophila sp. Sp_5; assembly: GCA_018906775.1. Taxonomy (NCBI): domain Eukaryota; kingdom Metazoa; phylum Arthropoda; class Insecta; order Hymenoptera; family Eurytomidae; genus Sycophila; species Sycophila sp. Sp_5. Next base: position 71,404 of record JACCID010000352.1, read on the forward strand.
TACGGAAAAGCAATCAAACATTTCCACCACTTATTGTAGCCGTAGGCTTTGTATTAAACGTACAAACTCTGCAACGACCAATTGTACTCAGTCTAAACCATCTTAGAAGCAATAGAATTAGCATTAGCAGTATTTTTTAGTTTAAATTGTAAATACCTCGAAAATACCAAAACGATTAGGACATTTTTACAAAGAATATGCGTTAAAATTATTGTTGGGAAAACTGGTGGAATCAGAAATACTTGGGGTAGTGGTTAAGAAAGAAAAGTAATATATTTAGTAGATACAAGAATACAAATAACTTACAAAATGCCCCAAGGGCTCGCTATGCGATGCGACTCCTTCAGAGTCCAGCGGGAGAGTGGCCGCATCAGCGCGTGTCGCGCAAGGCGCTTACGTGGGGATAATCACATGTGGGTGTACGTGAGTCGCGCGCTCCGGCTTCAAATCGTAGCGTGCGTGGTATGTTTTACACGCAAACTTTGCAACCCTCGTGCACATTGTATATGGGTTGCATAACAATCCATATTCATTTTGTGCAATAATAAATGTATACAGGGTGTTCGAAATGTTCCGGACCCCCCACTTATAACATAAAGTAAGCATTTTGGAAAAAAATGTTAAATACAAAAGTTGTTAAGTTTTGAAGGTTGAACTAAATGATGACCTTGGATTTGTTATTGGTTATCATTTTCAAGGTCATTTAAAGGTCATCTTCAGTTTTTTAAATAGGGACCCCTATTTTTTATTTCAGATTCTGAAAGAGCACAAAATTTTACATCTGGATATGTACCCACGTTATGGCTCAAAATGACCTACAGAGGTCATTTAGTGGTTAAATGATTATTTAGTAGCAGAAAGCCAAGAAATCCCGATTATTAAGAACTTTGAGCGTATCTGACCAATCATAAAGTAATTTGATTTTGCAAGACAAACTTTATGGTGGCGTTAAATTGACATTGCCCTTGATTTTCAAGGTCATTTGAAGGTTAACTTTAGTTTTCCAAATTAAGCCTCCTAGTTGTAATTCTCCATTTTGCACCAGCGCTAAATTCTGCATTAGGATTGTAGAAGGTGTAATTGAAACTGGCGTAAAATAAGCCTTAGGCCCAACAACTACATACCTCGGGGGGGGGGGGGGGGGAAATGATAAATAAAAAAATGTCTAATCAAAATAAGCCTTAGGCCCAACAACTACATACCTCGGGGGAGAAAATGATAAATAAAAAAATGTCTAATCAAAATAAGCCTTAGGCCCAACAACTACATACCTCGGGGGAGAAAATGATAAATAAAAAAATGTCTAATCAAAATAAGCCTTAGGCCCAACAACTACATACCTCGGGGGAGAAAATGATAAATAAAAAAATGTCTAATCAAAATGAGCCTTATTGCTCAGGCACGGGAGGTACAACTAATTAAGGTAACATCATGGGTGATCCAGCCAACTAAGGCAAGGCCATCGGCGGTCCAGCCTTCTAAGACAAGAACACCAGCGGCCCAGTCAGCTAAGGCAGGACTATCGGCGGCCCAGCTAACTAAATCAAGACAGTGGACTATTCGCCCAAACTGAATTTTTTTAAAATGTCGTTGACAGGAACTTTTTACAACAACTGTTCAAATTGTTGCCCATTAACAGTTTGGCAATGTGCTAACCGATTGTAAAAGGCTGCAACAACATTTCGCAAGATTTGCTGAGGTATCAAGTCTATTTCATCAGTGATTCTTTGGCGTAATTCATCCAAGTCACGTAGTTTTATAACATAAACTTTATCCTTCAAGTATCCCCAAAGGAAGTAATCAAGAGGCGTTAGGTCTGGGGACCGAGGTGGCCATTCAATTGTACCTCTCCGCCCAATCCATCTATCATGAAATGTTGCATCTAAATATCGGCGAACATGAATACCGTAGTGTGCAGGAGCACCATCCTGTTGGAAGTAAATTTCGTCCAGATTTCCACCCGTTAAATTCCGTATAGCAGGTATAATTTGGTCTCGAAGCATGTTTTCATACATTGCAGCATTTAAATTACCTTCAATAAAGAAAGGGCCAAGTACTCTAACATTAAATATGCCAGCCCAAACATTTACTTTTTCAGGATGTTGCGTGTGGTCCGCTCTCATCCAATGTGGATTGATGTTACTCCAGTATCGACAATTATGTCTGTTCACTGTTCCGCTTAACTCAAACGTGGCTTCATCAGAGAAAACAACGTTATTGAGGAGCAAAGGATCATCAGATATCATTTGCATCATTACATCACAAAACTCTACCCTTCTATCAAAATCATCTTCAGATAATTCCTGTACCAACTTTAATTTGAAAGGATGCCATTTGTTGAGTTTCAAAATTTTGTGCACAGATGCAGCTCCCATTTCATGCTGTTGTGCACAACGTCTGATGCTGCAATGGAGGTCGTCAATAAATGATTGTAATACGTCTAAGCTCTTTTCATCATTAGACGATGATTTGGATCTACCTGATTTAAGACGATCTTTAATACCACCTGTCTCTTCAAAACGTCTAATTGTACGAATTACGGTACTTTTTGAAATAGGGTTGTTTTCTTCAACTCTGAATGTTTCATTGAATAAACGCTGTACCTGTTTGTAACCTCTCTCTTGATCACCCCACCCTCGCTTCATCAACAAAGATATTCTTTCTCGTTCAGTAAGATGTGCCATTTTTCACTACGATTAAAAGTACAATTATTGAAAATTAATACAATTATCTGAATTTCGAAGTAAGAGAACTTCACTTAACTCTTGAAAACAGAAAAGTAAATAGGAGTAAACAATTGTTAATTAACAATTATAAATGAACTGATTCCTAAAAAGAATAGTGAGCAAAATCTTCTAAGGTACAAGTAACGATCCTGAAAATGCTATGAATCATGCGTAGAAACTCGTAACCCTTGCAAAAAATTATTGCAATAAAAACTGTTCATGTAAAACGGTTAGATTATTTTGCTTTTGAAATTAATAACCCCCAAGTGTCCTATGTAGATCATTTCGAGCCATGACGTGGATATTGTACATATCTCCAGACCTAAAATTTAATGCTCCTCCAGAATCCGGAATACAAAATGAGTCCCTTTTTAATAAGCTGAAGATAACTTTCAAATGACCTTAAAAATGAAGGCCAATTTTAAAGTGACCATAAAGTTCGTCCTAGAAAATAAAATTATGTACTTTAGTATTAAAGTACGAAATTTTTTTTTCTTTTCGTCAAATACACCCAAAGTTCTCAATAATCGGGATTTCTTGGCTTTCTGCTACTAAATAATCATTTAACCACTAAATGACCTCTGTAGGTCATTTTGAACCATAACGTGGATACATATCCAGATGTAAAATTTTGTGCTCTTTCAGAATCTGAAATAAAAAATAGGGGTCCCTATTTAAAAAACTGAAGATGACCTTTAAATGACCTTGAAAATGATAACCAATAACAAATCCAAGGTCATCATTTAGTTCAACCTTCAAAACTTAACAACTTTTGTATTTAACATTTTTTTCCAAAATGCTTACTTTATGTTATAAGTGGGGGGTCCGGAACATTTCGAACACCCTGTATAATTCAACAATTATATTACTAACGGATGTACTTAATATCAAAGCTAAGGTTCTTTTTGGTCGGATTAAAAAAAAATTTAAGCCAATGAAAATATCTTGTTTATTTTGTTCGACTAAATGCAATGATTGTTTTTTATTCTTTGATCACTTAGTAGCATCGCATAAAGATGAAAATAACTTTCAGTGTCCTTTTATGATTGTCAACAAGTATATTCACAATTTAAATTATTAAAAAATCATTTTACAAAAAACATTTAGTGCTTAACTCTACTTCAGATAGTGCTTCACTATTAAATTCTGCCAATTGCATAGCAGGACAAGATATTTCATTTCCTAATTCAATTGACAATGTGATTTATAATAAGACTTCCGATATTAGTTTTAACGATTTCGATGATGAATAGATTATTTTTGAAGCAAATACATTTGAGCGTGCGAATGATACGACCTTAATTGAGCTATGTTTATAATTTATTAATCCCTACCATTCATAAAACAATATTTTTAGTTGCAGTGTCCGTAAAAAACCATTTTGCGCTTCCCTTAATGGGTTTTAAGTTCAGAATGAGTTTATAGTTCAAATATACCCTGCCGAAAAAAATCAGATGATAAATCAGTGTCGAATTTGACACGACATATCAGTTGAATTGTCACCTGACATATCAACTAACATAACACCTGACATATTAACTGTCATATATCCTGTTATATCATCTGATTACACAGCTCCACGGGAGAAAAAAAGTGGCCTGTGCGAAAGACAAGACCATGATACCTTTACGTTTTTGAGGTTGCTGAATCTGATTCCGGGGTCCGTTTGACCCGGTTGGCTCTCGTTCAAGGTCAACCGAAGGTCAAATTCAGAGAATGCATTGTAAATAAAATGTACCAGTATATTCACATGTTTTCGAGGTCCCTGAATCTGATTCCGGGGTCCGTTTGATCCCATTGGCCCTCGTCGAATCAATGTGAAAGTCAGAGCATGCATTGCAAACAAAGTAAAAGATATATTTACATGTTTCTCGATCCATACTCTCATAAAACATCTTTCTAATTTATTTTCCTTTGCTATACCGCACTCGATTATCAAGAAACGATCTCAAGAGTGGTTTTCTTTTCGTTTGGCGCCCCTTTTCTCTGTTTCTCTTTTTAAGTTCCAACAGAAATCTGCCATCATATTGACATTCCATCGTCCTTGATAACGTCTTTCCATCTCTTTGATATCTTGATGGAATCTCTCTCCTTGTTCTTCACTGTAAGCACCTAAGTTGATCGGGAAGTAGTCAATGTGAGAGTCAAGAAAATGTAATTTCAAATTCATACTGCAACCTAATGCTCCAAAATTTGTAACCATTTCGGCTACTATTTCTTTATAGTTTTCACTTTTTTTATTACCCAGGAAATTTGTTACAGTTTCTTTGAAACTGTTCCATGCAGCTTTTTCTTTGACTAGTACATCAGCGTAGAGAATCGCATTCTAATTACTTATTTCATTTGGCATTTTATGAAATTTTGAATAATTATGGAGATATAGTTAATTAAAATCTAAGATAATTATCCAATGAGCGTTTGATTTGATGATGAATCCCACACGGCTGTCCCCGCGCGGCCAACGCTGCTCGAGTAAGCCCCGCCTACCAGCGTGAGCGCGTGCTGAAAAATTATCTAAGGAAATTTATCTAAGTCGAGAAATAACTGTAATCGAGATTTATTTCTCTCTCTTCTAAGTCACGCACACATACAAGATCGCGAGGTAAACAAAGTTGCGGTCGTGCAGGTCGAGATTCATTCGCGGTCGCGCGCCATGTTCGGGCCAATGCTTTCACATGACACACACACACACACACTTATGCGCCGCCCGCAAAATAGAGGAGAATCCTGGACACGTCTCTCCAGGATACGCGCACTCCTCTTACCTTGTCTGCCGGCCGACCTCGCAAACTCTCCCTCGCTCTCGCACACCGCTGCACTGCTGCTCTGCTTTGCCGCGGCTCCGCTTCGTCACCGGCTGTATCTCGCAGCTGCTCTCTGCTGCTGCTGCTGCTGCTGCTACTGCTACTTGTTCCTCCCAATTCCTCCTCTCCTGGAGCACCTCCGGGAAGAAAACACGAGAAAATTACGCGAGAAAAAGGCGCGCTCGAAAAAAGGCACGTGTTGCGAGTGCGAACACTACCAGGAACATGGCGGCTACCGCGCTAGCCCGCGCGGAGCGCCACTCGTTCCCTCTCTCTATCTCGTGCGCCGCGCTCCTACACGCTCGTCTCTCTCTCGCTCTCACTAGAGTTTGCGCTGCGCGAGCAGCTGACGAGCCGTGATCCCTTCCACTCAGACGTCGCTAGACTCCGATCTGCGTTCATCTGATCAGGTGAGAAGGGATGATGTAGGGGTTAGACTATCTAATTACTGCGCGAGATGTTTGATTTTCTATTTCCTTTTATTTACTCTTTTTCTACATACCCCGGGGGCAGGTGCTGTTGGAAATATGTGTTGGAAATGTTGGAAATATGGTTGGTACTTTGCAGCTTGCCCCCGGTCTTCTTCCTGGGGACTTCCCCTTCATATCCCATTAACTAGCATTGTCATGTTAGTCCATAGTTATCCCATATGTCCATTAACTAGCAGCACTCGCTGCGCTCGTGCCGCAAATGTCGGGGCGGGCATCAAAATAAATTTACTCGAGCTAACAAAAAAATAATTTTTTTCAAATACAAATTTCAATCGAAACTTAGCGTACTTTCGACCGGGTATAAAGAAAAATAGTATACAAAACATGAGACGAACGTTGGAGGCCGGCCTCGGCTTCGCCTCGGGTGTCAACTTCACGCGGTGGCGGAACTTCAGCTTTCGTCTCTTGTACTGCAATGTACTATTTATTTATAACGGACTCATCAATTTTAAAGAATTCTTTATTGATGTATTTTTTTTAATAGTTTTTATTGGCAAAATATCCTACCAAATAGAACGATATTATTGCTTAAAACGTTAAATTTCAAAATTGTTTTTGCATGAGTTTCGTTTTCCAAGTTTTAGTATCATTACTTCTATATAATTACTCTGTGAAATTTTGTTTAACTATCGAATTTTTATTTATTTAATCCGTTGAATCCATTCCTCACTCTCCAATTTTATTTATTTAATGTGCCAAATTTGTTTGTTCACCTCATGAAATTTATTTATTTAATCTGTAAAATTTGATTTATTTATCGCGACAATGGAAGGTGGGTGGTGGGTGCTTACCGCGGCCGGGGCCCCCGCGAACGCAGGGCCCGCGTCGCGTGTAGGGAGCCCACGCATACGCGTTGGCGCCGCGCACGCGGTCCCCCTTACGACGCTCCCCGCGCCACCAAGTTGTGGCGTCTAGCCAGGGCTTGCACCGCGCACGTCGTTCCCGCGCCATCAAGCTCTCCTCGTCAAGCTAGGACCTGCGCCGCGTAAGCGCTCTCTCTCTCTCCCCGGCGCTCCCCGCGTCACCGAGCTAGGGCCGCCTAGCCACGGCCTGCACGGTACAAGCGGTCTTCTTCCCGGAGCATCCCGCACCTACGATTAAGAGCGCAACAGTTTTTCATTCATTTGCGGGGATGTGTCATGTTTTCTGTGGCGGTTGGGAGCAGGCTCGGGAGATACTCCTAGCAAACAGGACGTAATGTTTGCTTGGCTATAAGTACCCGGTGCAGCTTTAGCTGGATTATAAATTAACGCTAGATAAGGGACAAGTGTTTCAGATGTTAGTATAAATTAACGCTAGATAAGGGACCAGGATTTTACATGTTAAAAGGAGGTGTTCAATGGAAGTCTCCGAAAGACGAGTATTACGATAAGAGAAAATAAATTTCGAGACAATGTCGTATTTATAATAACTTTCATTTGTTTACTTCTTAAAAGAATGCAGTAGACAATAATTTATTTACAAATATTTGCGGCTGAATCGCTAATTCCAAGTACACCAAATCAAAATAATGTTCGAGAAACACAGAGTCGCTCTTGTCAAAAAATATTTTTTAACATTTTCTACAACATTGTTGAAATGCTTTTTAATCACGTCGAAGACCACCCCGTCACCAGCGTTTTTCTTCAGAGTCTCCGGATCGATGTACGAAATCAACGTCTCCTTCATGTAAATCATGCAGCTATTCACTTGCGTGCGAACTGCCGAAATTCGCCTAAAGCGCTCGTCGGCGCAAACCGCGGCTCTCCTCAAACCCTTAAACGTTTTCTTGTGCATAATCACACTGGCGTAGGCCCATGCGTGCAACACGTGTCGTTCTTGTGACTGCTGCTCGACTCGAGAGGCAAACTCAAATTAACAACGGTTACAATTTTTATAATCTCGGTGGGTGTGCGGCACGCTTGCCTGCCCTCCTCACTGCAGCACCTGAGGGGCTGAGGGGCCTTAGACAAAGAGCCTCCTCGTGCGAGAGAACCTTAAACGTTGAAATCCACCATAACTTGTCGCGAGGCGTCTATCTTGAGAACATTATCAAATTTTGCGTACAGTACACAGTTGATAGTATGCGCTAGCGCTTGATCGAAGCGCACTTCTATTCTAATCGTGCCATTTTTAACGAGATTCCAATGCCCTGCGAAATGGGCAGATAGGTGCGGGTAAGTTCGAAGGCAAACAGGCAGTAGCCGTCAGGGTACTCTTACCGATCTATATCGTTTTCCTTGTTAATAAAGTGAATGCCTGTACCCGAGTAAAAGGTGTGATGGTATTCTATATATTCAGGGCTACCCGCGTCGAATTTAGGCTGCAGCGGTTTACTCGGTAGCTGCGTACCGTCTATGTAGATAAACAAAAAGTTTATCCCGTAATTTTGAATATTAAACGGGTTTAGTTATTTTATCTCCGTTGAAAGCCTTGTTGTCGACGGATCTGATTATGACGCGCTTAGGTATTTGGCCAAGAATAACATTTTCGAGAGAATCCGCAACGATTCCACTGTGCATGACTAAGGTTTTTATTTCCACTCGGGTTATCGGATATTTAGCCGGTGTAGTCGAGAGCGCTTTGGTGTGAGCAATTAAAATTGCGGGGCTTACTTTAACGCGTCGTAAGAGCAAAGTAGCCGCGGTTATGTGCAGCTTATAGTCCGTCATCGAATTATTCATCAAACAGAAAGAATCTTTTGAGCGAACAAGGCGAAGTCTCACTTCCACACCGTTGAGTAAAAAACGATCTTGATTAAAAACATCGCAGTGCAAATGACCCAGCAAATCAACACTTCTTGCCCTGCAAAAACGACTGACGCTTTTTCAACGACTCGTTGTCCTCGGAATCGGGCTGCGCGTCCATACTATCCGCGATGTCACTAATCGACAAAATCAAAGTCAAGTGCGAAGATTTAGCTGCGAGGCCATAATTCAACAGCGTCTCGAGATACGCTGTTGAAGGGATAAGCATTATTGGGTGGTGACACGAGCTTCTGATTGAAGTAAACATCTGTGAAGTAAACATCTATCTGATTGAACATTTAGTGTAATAAATTGTTGACGGGGGCAACAAATTTGTCGGTGTCCGCATTGTACGGTGTGATTTGCACATTCACCTTCAGCATTGTATGGGCCAAATCTAGATAATCTTCGCTTCGTGAATTTACGCAAAGTTCGATTGGATTCTCGTCGCTCAGAGACAATACGGACTTGTACGGTACCCATGAGCTTGCCTCGATAGCTGTAGAGAAAATAAATCCAGCTCCGACTTGAGGCAGGCCTCCGAGTGACTGTGCAAAATGGACATTTTTCTTTACACTTTTATAATCTTAACCAAAAATGTCGTTTGCTTTTTTTGTTCTTTTCTTAGATCTTCGTGCACGTTTCTTTGCCGCAGTCTTTCCTTTTGGCCGCTTGGATTTTTTTGTCTCCTTCTTTTTCTTCGCCCTTGATTTCCATCGTTTCGCTGACTTTATGCCTTTTGTTCGTTTTCTGCGGCGGTTTTTTGAACTATCGTTGCGCACACGTTGCTCTCCGTTACGTCGTCGAGTATGTTTACACCTGCACGTTGTGCTTCCTTACCTACAGCGCGTGCTCCTTTGTGTGTGCAAAGTCTGTGAAAATAAAATTTGTAACTTCGAAACCGAGAACGCGTTTCACGGTATCGCTGAGAATGCAGGGTACGTAGTAGTCTTCAGAGTTTTCCAAGTACACTATGCGATTCAAGAATCCTCCATGCTTGTCGTAGAAAATTTTTCTTTCCACTCGTCGTTGTGGTACTCGCGCACGCCTTCGTTCAGAGCATCGATGAGGGAAGACAGAAAGTCGTACACACCGTGTTTAAAGTAGCTAAGATGCGATCCGTTCTGCGGTTCCTTCAGCAACGCCTCTTCGCGTCTTATGTGTAGAGTAGTGCAAGGCACGTGAATCTCCGAAAGTCCAACGAGCCATCGGCCGTGCAGTTCGACCTCCCGTGGCAAGCACGTAGAGAAATTAGTTGTAGTATTTGACGGAAAATAGCTTAAACTGTTGTTGCTCGGTAAAATAATCGTAAAGTCGCTGCCCGGCATTTATATTTTTTTTACAAATTTTTTATTTCTGCGGCACTTACCCACGAGTTAAACTTATCAAGATAGCCCACCCAGCTTACCAAATACTGCTTCTTTCTACCTTTTCCTCGCGAGCGAATAATTTTATCAATTTTGTACTCTTGATCACGCACGCGCTTCTCGTGAACAAGCGTAAGCTCTTCGGGGTAAAAGAAACCCACGATAGTTTCCCCACTTAAATCGCACACCTCGTAGACAATCAAGTTTTGCCTTTTCGACACTTGCGCAATTTTAAATATTTCTTCGCTCCAACTTTTTTCTGCTCCCTTTTCGAAAACGTTTTTTTTGCGGCTAATGCGTACGTGATCACCGATCTCGTACCTCGAGTGTCGGGCATGTTGCGGCTGCCTTTGCATTGCTCGAGCTACTAAGTTTCTGCGCGCAATGTGTGCGTTATACAGGGTGTTCGAAATGTTCCGGACCCCCCACTTATAACATAAAGTAAGCATTTTGGAAAAAAATGTTAAATACAAAAGTTGTTAAGTTTTGAAGGTTGAACTAAATGATGACCTTGGATTTGTTATTGGTTATCATTTTCAAGGTCATTTAAAGGTCATCTTCAGTTTTTTAAATAGGAACCCCTATTTTTTATTTCAGATTCTGAAAGAGCACAAAATTTTACATCTGGATATGTATCCACGTTGTGGCTCAAAATGACCTACAGAGGTCATTTAGTGGTTAAATGATTATTTAGTAGCAGAAAGCCAAGAAATCCCGATTATTAAGAACTTTGGGTGTATTTGACGAAAAGAAAAAAAAAATTTCGTACTTTAATACTAAAGTACATAATTTGATTTTCTAGGACGAACTTTATGGTCACTTTAAAATTGGCCTTCATTTTTAAGGTCATTTGAAAGTTATCTTCAGCTTATTAAAAAGGGACTCATTTTGTATTCCGGATTCTGGAGGAGCATTAAATTTTAGGATTGGAGATATGTACAATATCCACGTCATGGCTCGAAATGATCTACATAGGACACTTGGGGGTTATTAATTTCAAAAGCAAAATAATCTAACCGTTTTACATGAACAGTTTTTATTGCAATAATTTTTTGCAAGGGTTACGAGTTTCTACGCATGATTCATAGCATTTTCAGGATCGTTACTTGTACCTTAGAAGATTTTGCTCACTATTCTTTTTAGGAATCAGTTCATTTATAATTGTTAATTAACAATTGTTTACTCCTATTTACTTTTCTGTTTTCAAGAGTTAAGTGAAGTTCTCTTACTTCGAAATTCAGATAATTGTATTAATTTTCAATAATTGTACTTTTAATCGTAGTGAAAAATGGCACATCTTACTGAACGAGAAAGAATATCTTTGTTGATGAAGCGAGGGTGGGGTGATCAAGAGAGAGGTTACAAACAGGTACAGCGTTTATTCAATGAAACATTCAGAGTTGAAGAAAACAACCCTATTTCAAAAAGTACCGTAATTCGTACAATTAGACGTTTTGAAGAGACAGGTGGTATTAAAGATCGTCTTAAATCAGGTAGATCCAAATCATCGTCTAATGATGAAAAGAGCTTAGACGTATTACAATCATTTATTGAGGACCTCCATTGCAGCATCAGACGTTGTGCACAACAGCATGAAATGGGAGCTGCATCTGTGCACAAAATTTTGAAACTCAACAAATGGCATCCTTTCAAATTAAAGTTGGTACAGGAATTATCTGAAGATGATTTTGATAGAAGGGTAGAGTTTTGTGATGTAATGATGCAAATGATATCTGATGATCCTTTGCTCCTCAATAACGTTGTTTTCTCTGATGAAGCCACGTTTGAGTTAAGCGGAACAGTGAACAGACATAATTGTCGATACTGGAGTAACATCAATCCACATTGGATGAGAGCGGACCACACGCAACATCCTGAAAAAGTAAATGTTTGGGCTGGCATATTTAATGTTAGAGTACTTGGCCCTTTCTTTATTGAAGGTAATTTAAATGCTGCAATGTATGAAAACATGCTTCGAGACCAAATTATACCTGCTATACGGAATTTAACGGGTGGAAATCTGGACGAAATTTACTTCCAACAGGATGGTGCTCCTGCACACTACGGTATTCATGTTCGCCGATATTTAGATGCAACATTTCATGATAGATGGATTGGGCGGAGAGGTACAATTGAATGGCCACCTCGGTCCCCAGACCTAACGCCTCTTGATTACTTCCTTTGGGGATACTTGAAGGATAAAGTTTATGTTATAAAACTACGTGACTTGGATGAATTACGCCAAAGAATCACTGATGAAATAGACTTGATACCTCAGCAAATCTTGCGAAATGTTGTGGCAGCCTTTTACAATCGGTTAGCACATTGCCAAACTGTTAATGGGCAACAATTAGAACAGTTGTTGTAAAAAGTTCCTGTCAACGACATTTTAAAAAAATTCAGTTTGGGCGAATAGTCCACTGTCTTGATTTAGTTAGCTGGGCCGCCGATAGTCCTGCCTTAGCTGACTGGGCCGCTGGTGTTCTTGTCTTAGAAGGCTGGACCGCCGATGGCCTTGCCTTAGTTGGCTGGATCACCCATGATGTTACCTTAATTAGTTGTACCTCCCGTGCCTGAGCAATAAGGCTCATTTTGATTAGACATTTTTTTATTTATCATTTTCTCCCCCGAGGTATGTAGTTGTTGGGCCTAAGGCTTATTTTGATTAGACATTTTTTTATTTATCATTTTCTCCCCCGAGGTATGTAGTTGTTGGGCCTAAGGCTTATTTTGATTAGACATTTTTTTATTTATCATTTTCTCCCCCGAGGTATGTAGTTGTTGGGCCTAAGGCTTATTTTGATTAGACATTTTTTTATTTATCATTTCCCCCCCCCCCCGAGGTATGTAGTTGTTGGGCCTAAGGCTTATTTTACGCCAGTTTCAATTACACCTTCTACAATCCTAATGCAGAATTTAGCGCTGGTGCAAAATGGAGAATTACAACTAGGAGGCTTAATTTGGAAAACTAAAGTTAACCTTCAAATAACCTTGAAAATCAAGGGCAATGTCAATTTAACGCCACCATAAAGTTTGTCTTGCAAAATCAAATTACTTTATGATTGGTCAGATACGCTCAAAGTTCTTAATAATCGGGATTTCTTGGCTTTCTGCTACTAAATAATCATTTAACCACTAAATGACCTCTGTAGGTCATTTTGAGCCATAACGTGGGTACATATCCAGATGTAAAATTTTGTGCTCTTTCAGAATCTGAAATAAAAAATAGGGGTCCCTATTTAAAAAACTGAAGATGACCTTTAAATGACCTTGAAAATGATAACCAATAACAAATCCAAGGTCATCATTTAATTCAACCTTCAAAACTTAACAACTTTTGTATTTAAAATTTTTTTCCAAAATGCTTACTTTATGTTATAAGTGGGGGGTCCGGAACATTTCGAACACCCTGTATAAAGTCACAGTTAATTGTAGCGTGCGGAGCCTTGTTGTAGCCGTCTACCAAAAGTTGTAACACATCCATGTAACGCTTTGTATTTTTAAACGTAAAGTACCGATACATGCGCTCTTTCAGAGTGCGACTGAACCGTTCGATGTCTGCGGGTTTGACATCGGGATTTGTGACCACACAAAAACGAATTTCGTTCTCTTTGAGAAACTGTTGCAGAGGTTTACCCACAAATTCTTTACCTCTGTCGGTCTGAAGCATCGACGGGAAACGATATTTATTTTTTACGAGTAATTTTTTTAAAACAACAGTGACTGCTTGAGATGTTTTATCTCGCAGAGACTCGACTTATGGACACCGTCGTTGTAATTTTTTAAAGACGACAATTGAATGAGATCGGCCACCCACACTTAGTCAATAGCGTCGACATCGTAGTACAGTCTCGGAAATTTTTGATGTATTGCTTTGTGCAGCATGTACGCGTCGTGCCGCGATAACCACTCGCTGATGCTCTCGCGGGAAATTTTATTTTTATTCACTCGAATCAGATTACTAGCCCCTGAAAACCCTGCGTCGTGCTCCGGGGTAAAATACTGCTTCTGCAATAATTTGTCCATAAGTTTAAAATTTTATCCAAAGCTTTTCACCTTTTTACTTTTTAGTCACAGGCGTCGATGCCGTAAAAGACTTCTATTTTTGCTCCTATTTTTATTTTTACCTTTCGATTTTGACAATAACATTTCGTTATCGCTATTATTAAAAAAAAATCACTCTGCTCGCACTCGCAAATATACTTTATCAATTTTTGATTGGCTGCTTTTAAGAGTGCGAGTCGCTGATCTTTATTAGAATGTCTAAGTGCTTTCAATAGACTCGCGTATTTTTTGTCAAAAGGAATTCTCTGTGCTTTACCAGGAGAACGGTCTTTTCGACGTGCACCTCCCGCCATAGCGTACGAAAAACTGGTTCGAATCGGCAGTGAGTGTCGTTTTTAAATGCTGCAATTATAGAGCGTGTGTATACTTGGAATGTACACGTACTGACACTCGTCGTCAGGGAATATGCAAGTTCTAAAACGAAACTCATTGAGAGTTGTTTGTTTGCAGTCAATCAGCAGGTAGCCATGTCCCTTTGCAGTGACGTCTTGATATGCCTCCTGTAAAAATCTTGGATCTTCGGGAGATACTTGGCGAGCTAAATGTTGAATCTGCGATCTATCTCGCGGATTCAACTGTTCTCTCGGTAAAGCAGAGTATTCCTTTTGACAAAAAATACGCGAGTCTATTTAACGTACTTAGACATTCTAATAAAGATCAGCGACTCGCACTCTTGAAAGCAGCCGATCAAAAATCGGTCCTTTTCAGGACCTCAAAAAAAAAAAACATAGTCCGCGCTAGGTACTCCCGTCACTGCCAGCCCCCCTAGCACCTGCCGCGAAGAAAATCCGTGCAATGCGCTGATCTTAGCTTGTGAGGAGGGCGGGGCCTCCCTTGACAGGGGGCGGCTCCCCGGGTATACAAGGGCAGCCACCCACTACCCACCTCATGCCTCGTCGTTAGTTGCCCGCATAAACACTAACGAGACTAAGAAAACACTAAAGAGACTAAAAAAAACGCACCCGCTGGCTACACACGGAGAACGGCTCGAAGCAGTGCCCCTCCTCCTCGACATTGACGAGAATCCGCTTAAATGATTTACTAGAAGTAAAAGATCAAGAATGGAGCAAGCTTCGCACAAGTGGACGCCAAACAAAATTAAAGAAGAAGAGCCTCGACCGAGTGAAAAAAAATAAGTCTTTTGCGCGCAATATATCCTCTCAATAATAACAATAAAATATGGTCGGGCTTTATTACGATGCATCTCGGTTATCTTTCTCTCCGATGGTGCAATTTAAAAACAAGGATAATTCGTACAGCATCTACATGAACGGTTCTACGTGGAGCAGCTTACAAAACTATTTTGACGATATCTGGCAATTTTTTTAATCACCCGTCTCCGACAAGTTTCCCGAAAATATTAAGGTAAACGATTCGATGGACATTGCCTTTGCAAATTCATGTGGTGAGAAAGCAGTGCTGTTTACGAACCCTACGCAAAGCCGTACCGAAAAAAATTGGCGTAAAGCCAGTATGATTATGCACAAGAAAACGTTCAAGGGATTGAGTTTGAATTTCGGCATTCTGCACGCAAGTGAATAGCTGCAAAATTTACATGAAGGAGACGTTGATTTCGTACATCGATCCGGAGACTCTGAAGAAAAACGCTGGTGACGGGGTGGTCTTCGACGTGATTAAAAAGCATTTCAACAATGTTGTAGAAAATGTTAAAAAATATTTTTTGACAAGAGCGACTCTGTGTTTCTCGAACATTATTTTGATTTGGTGTACTTGGAATTAGCGATTCAGCCGCAAATATTTGTAAATAAATTATTGTCTACTGCATTCTTTTAAGAAGTAAACAAATGAAAGTTATTATAAATACGACATTGTCTCGAAATTTATTTTCTCTTATCGTAATACTCGACTTTTGGAGACTTCCATTCAACACCCTCCTTCTAACATCTAAAATCCTGGTCCCTTATCTAGCGTTAATCTATACTATGTGATATAGTATTTCAACGTCCCCGTACTATTCACTGACGGACCAACGGGTATTTTCTCTCTACTCAAATTTGTTACCCTAACCGCAACAAAACTCCCAAACTTTTATCACAAGCGGAATCGGTCAATACAAAAACTCACTAATTTAAAGGGCGCCGGGTGCTTGTGCACCGTCTTGGTCCGATGTCCGGCTGGCTCAGATTCAAGGGTGGTCGTTGACGCACCGAGTCCGGGGAAGTCATCGGCGACTGAGCCAAAACTCCGCTGCTCAGCTTTCCAGCTACCGCTGTCGCTGCTGCTGGGGCTAACCGCCACCCCGTGACCGTTGAAAACACGCTTCCAGGGACACGAACACTTAAGGGGAAATTCGGGCAGAATCACTCAAATAATCAATCACAGCAATTTCTCTCCAATCCACTATATTCAATTTTTAGTGTATTACATGGGTCGCAGTGTGATGCGTGTCGCGCCCACGAAATCTTCGCGCGGGTGTGTTCGTACCGGCCCTACACCTACACTCGATCGCCACTCTTCTCACCACAAAATAAATCGGCGAGCTCCAACAAAACTCCAACAAGTTCCCTACACTAACCTACTGCTAAACAATCACCTACTAAACACTGTACCTCCAACTTCAACTACCCTACGACAATATCCGACTACACTTCCTAATTACAATTAACTCTACAAATCCACCAACTACTAAACTCCGAAAACTGCGGAAATACTAATTGGTTAAATATACGTGGCGTCAGTACGGATACTTTTTCCAGAATGGCGGTTTAATTCGCAAACCGCCGTTCTGTTCGTGTCGCGAGATCCTCTATCTCTCTCTCACACATCTACTATATATTCATGATCGGCGCACAGGTTCGCGCGTCGATCGCGAACTCGCGACACGAGCGCCCTCCCGAACCTGAGGTCGCGCGGCGATACTAGCGCTCTCGCGGAGGCGCGACATGCCGCCACGGTGGAGGCGAGCACCGAGCATAAGAGCCACGGCGACCACGAACCAAACGCGCCATCTCCCAAGGCTCTACGATGCGTAGGAGCGGAGATCGGTCATTTCTCTCTCGCTCCGCGCGCTCCCTCTCTCTCCCGCCGCACGCTCTCTCTCTACCGCCGCGCACGCTCTCTCTCCCACCGCGCGCACTGTCTCTCTCTCGCCTAGCGGCTGCCCCTCCCTCGCGCCTACTCAGTTTCCGCTGGCCGAGCAACACGTGCTCGTTCGGCTCGCGTTACCTCGCGTACCCGCGTCTTCGCGACCCTCGCCGCCTGCAGTGTTGTGTGTGTGCGTGTAAAGTGTGTTCGCTGAGTGTCTGTGTATTAGTTTTCCTCGACGGCGTCCTCGTCTCTCGTCGTGGCAGTCGCGGGGTCGAGGGAAGATAGCGGCCGCGCTCAGCTGAGCGGCCGTCTCTCGCCTCGGCTGCGTGCCTTGTCGCGGCACCATCGGGCTGCCTCCCGCTGAAAACCTCCCTCGCACTTCATCGTCTTCTCATGCATGCGTGCCGGGCTCGAGCAACAGGTACTCTCCATACTCTCCTCCTCGTCTCGTCGAGCCTACCTGCGTACATAAATATTGCAAGACAGCTCGACGGCGACGAATTCCCTTCCGTCCGCAATAGTTTAAGTTTATTGAATAAAACTCCCTCACAACTAACATATAAAAAACTTGTCCCTTATCAAGCGTTAATGTATAATCGAGCAAAAGCTGCACCGGGTACTTATAGTCAAGCAAACATTATGTCCTGTTTGATAGGAGTATCTCCCGAGCCTGCACCCAGCCACCACAGAAAGCATGACACATCCCCGAAAATGAATGAAAAATCGTTGCGCTCTTAATCGTAGGTGCGGGATGCTCCGGAAAGAAGACCGCTTGTGCTGTGTAGGGTCTGTGTACTGTCGGCGGCGCGGGGATCGCCGGGGAGAGAGAGCACATGCGCGGCGCAGGTCCTAGCTTGGCGAGGCGTGCTTGACGGCGCGGGGACCACGTCCGCGGTGCAAGCCCTGGCTAGACGCCCCAACTTGGTAGCGCGGGGAGCACTGGAAGGGAGGACCGCGTGCGCGGCAACCACCCACCACCCACCTCCCACCTCCTTCCTCGACTCGCATCTACGCGCCCAGTATGGAATAAACGAAAAAAAAATTTGGTGTAAAATATGTTAATAATTGTTATTAACAATACCACCCATAACGGTTTTTATAAAAAAAAGTTGAATTTCTCGCGTGGGATTGTTTGTTTCTCATTGATTTTTTTTTTTGAGAAATAGGTAATTAATTAATAGTTATAAATACTAATAATAAATAAATAATTTAATAATTATTAATAAAAAAAAATAAATTAAAATATCCATAACGTAGGAAGGGCCAAAACGCTATGAGAGTTCCAGCACAGGATCGGTCGTAAAAAGTTAGAAGAGTTCTAGTTCATGGAAGGGGGTGAAGAGGGGAGTGGATGGATGAGAAGGGACGGAAGGGAGGCAAAAATTTCTCGCCTACTCCAGTTACTGGAAAAGTGGGCCAGAACTCTCCTAGTTTACTTACTTTAGAATTATTTGCTAGAGGTAACCCGTCTACTCCAAGCACAGAAATTTGTCGGTAAAAAAATTAATAAACAGTAAACCCTTAACCTGCTTATCTGAAGTATCAAGAGGTTTTTGAAGAGAAATAGAGCGAACCTAGAGGGAGACTTTGAATCTGTTTCGCACGCTGTTTACACGTGCGCAGAAAAAACGTATATGCTAGCAGCAGATTTAAAGGACGCTTTATTAAAATAATATAAGATTAACCGGGTACTACATGCCTATGTGTAGACCTTAGTTTATAACCTGTCAAAACTACTGTTAGACTTGTATATTAATGGTCTGCGCGTATACCACATAGCATGAAATAATTATGAGAAAGATTCACAGAAAGGTTTGAATGAAACGTTACTGAATCCTTTCCCGCAGCTTACTAATACCTTGCAATAACATTTCACAGAAATATTTCTTGAATCCTTTCAGGAACATATCAGAAAGGTTTCACTGAAATATTATTATTGAAAACATAAAACCTTTCAAGAAAACAAAGTAAAATCTTTGCAAAAATATTTCAGAAAATATTTCACGAAATGCTTTGCAAGCACATTTCAAGAAATATTATTTTTAAGATTGCAGAAACCTTTTCACAAGCATTCAGCATAAAGGTTTTTTAAAATATTTTATAAAAGTTACTTAAACCTTTTAAAAAAGGTTTTGAGTAGAAGGGGGACGTTTTTTCCAGACAGGGGCGTGGCCTAAAGTGGGGGAGGTAGGCGCCAGTGTGAGAGAGATAGCTGCTAGTCTGGCGGGCCCGCGGCGGGCCGTTTTTCCGAGCAGGTGGTGGGTGGCGGGAGGTGGGTGGTGGGTGGTGGGTGGTATTGTTAACAACAATTTATAAATAAATTTTTTTTTGCAATAATTTTTTAATATATGCATGTAGTACACCCGCCACCCACCACCCACTACCTCCTACAGCATAGCTAGATTTTTGCATACGAGACCACCTACCACCCACCACCCACCACCCACCACCCGTCACCTCCCACCGCATAGCCAGGGTCGCGCATTCGGCCGCGTCGTCGCGTACCTCGGTCCGCGCATTCGGCCGCGTCGTCGCGTCCCCGCCGCAGCGGTAGCGTCCCGCAGGCGTGCATCCCGGGCCCGCGCATCTGGCCGCGCCGCAGCGTCCCCGCCACAGCCGCAGCGTCCCGCAGGCGTGCATCCCGGGTCCGTGCGTAACTCGGCGTCGGTAGACGCCGCGCCCCTACCACACAGCGCCAAGGCCCGCGCACGCGGGCTGCATCCCCGCCCCCGCCGCTGGGACTCGCAGCCGGGAGCTATGCATGAGTCGACGCCGCATCCCTTCGCCATGCATGATTATTTCACATTTTTTCGGCGCAACGGCGCCGTACGAGAGGTCCGAAAGTATTACAGATTTGGCTGCACAAACGTGATTAAATGAAATTTTCAATTGATTGAGAAAAATTTCAGAGGGGTATTTTGCAGTTGCGGGCGCTTCAAAAAATTGAGAAATGATGTCAAAATGATTTTGTAGCATACACCATGTAGCGCTGTCAATACGAATACTATAAGAATTATTACTCTTTGCTAACTCAATCATAGGTAAAAAAGATTGTGCATTAGCATTGTAATAAAGACCAACCATAATGGCTTTTGTTTTTGAATTATTGAGTTGATATATCTTGTTTAAAATACTTATTTGTCTCTCTTTGTTTGACACGTCAAGTGTAGCGTTTTTATTATCCATTGACGTCTTGTTAAAGCATTTTACTTTTTCTCCTCGAACTGTTGCTGATATCGGTGAAAAATCCATCGGCTGCGTCTGTTGCATACCGATTATTTCATCTTCCCTTTCGGACGCGGTTCTTTTTTGTTTCAAAGGTTGGAGTGACATTATTTTGGCCGGCAATCTTTTAAATTTAAAATCTAAACACTTCCACTGTTCGCACAAGTGCTGCGGGGGGTTTGTCTGTCTGGAGCACACGTGAGAAAAGGAAAACGCAGCCTTACTTCAAACGCTAATCCGTAACAGAGGTGGATGCGATGTCTGCAGCAAAATAAACCTCCGGCTGGGAAGAATTGCTACGGCCGATAACTACCGTTTGCGCCGGCGTCTAAGATCTAACTGGCGGCCACCCATACCCTTTGGCCGGACCTGCTACCAACATGTGCGCTGCAGAAGCATCGGTCTGTGTACTGTACACAAACCCTTGCCGAACTAGGGCGGCCTATGCGATATCTATGGATTATTGTTGAATTTTTACACACAACCTTTTTTTTTTTCTTCCTCCCCGGAAAAAGGCGTGCACTTGGTGCATTTTTTGGCGGCAAGTCGCCGATTGGGAAATTAGTTGGCGGGGGTGAAGGTTTTAAAAGACGCCCTTATCGATGCAAGGCTCATTCTCAAATTTTCTTGCGAGCTGTCAGTATTTCTCTGCAGTTCGACAGATTTTTTGAAGCCTTATAGTTTTTGTACTTTTTTTATTTTGCGCCTGATTGTTTTGTGCCGA
This sequence comes from Sycophila sp. Sp_5, assembly GCA_018906775.1. Taxonomy (NCBI): domain Eukaryota; kingdom Metazoa; phylum Arthropoda; class Insecta; order Hymenoptera; family Eurytomidae; genus Sycophila; species Sycophila sp. Sp_5. Next base: position 92,580 of record JACCID010000352.1, read on the forward strand.
TAATCAAGGAAACATCGTGTGATACATCAAACAGTTTTTGTGAAGTGATTATAGACAGTGTCTACACAAATTATCGGTAAAAAAATGTGCGACGACATAGTTTTTGATCGCGAAGAGGTGCAGCAGGCAAAACCCCTTGTTGACGTTTTGCGGGCCTGTGTGATTTTTTTGATGCAGTCATCCCGCTGGGCGAGCACTGCATATAACGCGACATTCTTGGCGTTCATTGACACCCTCTCGGAGGCTGGGCTAATTCGCGAGCTAACACTGATGCTCGATCAGTGTAGTTGTGAAGAAATTGCCCAGTTATACGAAACAACGTTAAAATATTCGAGAGCGGCTTCATTATCGCCGGTGATATTATTGGTCAGAGAGGCGATGCCAAGGTGTTCCGCGTTAGACCTATAATGGAGGCATTTAATCGATTTGGTAAGTTATATATTATTTAACACTTTTTCTTTGTTTTACTTTTTAGTTTAAATTTTTTATATTATAATTACATTAGATTATTGGTTATTTAATTTTTTTGTTTAACTATTTTCAACTTCAATTTTACGATTTCTTTGAATTTAAACATTTTCTAGTATAACTACTCTACTTTTATTTAACTTTTATTATTTAACAATTTTTTTGTTTCAACATTTTGTTAAAAATTTTTTTTGCTTAAATATTTTTTTCTACTTTTATTTTACAATTTTTTCATTTTCAACATTGTTTGAAATTTTGTTTAAAAATTTTTTGTTTAAAAATTTTTAACTAACAATTTTTTAGTATAAATCATTTTTCTGATTTAAAAATTAAAAAAATTTTTTTGTTTAAAAATTTTATTGTTTAAAAATTTTTTTTGTTTAAAAATTTTTAACTAACAATTTTTAGTTTAAATCGTTTTCTGTTTTCAAAATTTTTTAAAAATTTCTTTTTGTTTAAAATTTTTTTGTTTAAAATTTTTTGATTAAAAAATTTTTTTAATTTACAATTTTTCAGTTTAAATCTTTGTCTGTTTTAAAATTTTTAAAATTTTTTTTTGTTTAAAAATTTTTTTGTTTAAAAATTTGTTTAATTAACAATTGGTTTAAATCTTTGTCTGTTTTAAAAATTTTTAAAAAAATTTTTGTTTACAAATTATTTTGTTTAAAATTTGTTTAATTAACAATTAGTTTAAATCTCTTTCTGTTTTAAAATTTGTTTTAAAAAATTTTAAATTTAAAATTTTTAGTTAAAATTTTTAGTTAAACCTTTTTCTTAATTTTATTTATGTATTTTTTTATTCTGTTTTAAGAATCTTTTAATTTTATTATATTTTTAGTTTATAAAATATTTTCCTATTTTTTTATAATTATATTAATTTATTCTTTTTTCTAGCTAGGAGCTATTTCCAGCACGATTATTTATCGGAGGATGATTGGTTCAAGTACTGCGACTCCCCAGCATTGATCGCAGGATACTACAAAGAATTAGATGACCTCTTCACTAAGTTGGCCGAATCCTGGGATCAACGCACTGATGTAACCAGACATCTGTATGAGTACAGTTTTGACGGGCACGATCTCGACTGGATTTTCGACGATAGTGATGGTGCTTCGGAAAATGACTGTGCTGCTGTGAATAATACGCCCGCCGAACAAAGTGAAAATCTTTCAGCAGGGGGGCGTACAAATTCCAGTGCGAAGTGTGACCGCTTTCACCCTTACACACCGACTAAAAGAAGTGTGAAAAGTCACACGGAAGCGGCGGCAGGTCCCTCGTTAGCGGCTGAGGCAGTGGCAGGACCCTCAAATGCCCCGCAATACGACCCCGAGGCCTCCGCAGGTCAACAAACTCCCGAGCCATCACTACACCCGGTCGAGCAGGTCGGCGAAGGAGCACGTGCCGAACCGTCCGCTACTGCGCTTACGTTAGCAGGTAAGGTCGAAATAATAAGCGATTGTGTAGCGGAAAATAAACGTTTCAAGAAAACGTCACGCGTGATTAATATTCGCATTGTCACACCTCCCGAAAATTCGAACCCCGTGGCGTGGATGTCCTCCGCAATGCGCGAAATCGTGGAAATTATAAAATGCAGTCACGAAAATGATTACGTCGGTTTAACAATAGATTCTGATAATTTCGCGGCCGGTGTTGCATGGTTAGGTTTCCGTCCAGTAAGAGAGTTTAATCACGAGTGCTTGTGGGATTTAGTTTTTAAAGTTACGCAAAGTAATAATGATTTTAAAATTGATGATAGTTTTAAAATTGTTATTACTTATATCGAGGGTTTTAAGGGTAAGGGCGGTGTCGGGCAAATTTTAGATAAAAAAGGGGTTTTAAATATTAAAAATAACGATAATCTTTGTTTACCACGCGCGGTTGCTTGCGGCCTTGTTTACGTCGAAAAAAAAGCTACCGACGCGTGGAAAAAAGATTGGCGTAATATTAAAATTGATCGCGTTCAAGTAGAGTCAGCTAAAAATATTCTTTTAAATTCGGGCATAACTTTATCCCACGGAGACGGCTGCGGATTAGAAGAAATACGCGCTATATCACAATTTTTAGCTCGCGAAAAACACGTTCGGCTGCGTGTTTATGAGTTTGAAGTGTTCGGTACGGGTGCTCCGCTCTTATTCGACGGAGAGCAAGAGTATCCCGGTGACGACTATAAAACAATTAATATAATGTTTTATAGACGCGCCGAACATTTCAATCTTATTTTAAATTTATTAGCCGTAAAAAGCAGAGCATATTTTTGTGATAGGTGTAATATTTCCTATCGGCAGCCTCTCAAGCACCGTTGCGCAAACGTGTGTGACTGTTGCCATTCAAGTCCCAATTGCGACTCTCTTGCTGTCGACGGAGAGATAACGTGTAACGTTTGTCGGCGAACATTTAAAAATTCAGAATGTTTTAAAAATCATAAAAAGATCGGAGGATATGCGCGTCGTCAGGGTTCGAAGATCGCGACAAAATCAATTTGCGACTCTGTACAAATTTGTAAAATATGTTATAAATTATATGATCTAAATAAGAAAAAGCACGAATGCGGGATTTCGTATTGTAGTATATGCAAATCCAGGCATTCGATTAATGAATTATGTTATATTAGGCCTATAAAAAATAAGGAGAGTCGGGATCGTAACAGCGAACATCCGGAAACTTGTTTTGTTTTTTACGATATGGAAACACAAATTAAAATTACAGATGGTGTAAGTTTTTGCGTGCCGAATTTGTGTGTGGCACAGCTTTGCTGTGACGCATGTATTTTAAATAATAATTTATTAAATAATTGTAGTTTTTGTGGTGTGCGACAACACATTTATAAAGGTCGCGATTGTGTAGAGAAATTTCTAAGTTTTATTGTGCGTGACAAAAAAAAGACAAACGGTTTTTCATCTTTTGTCTGTATTGCGCACAATGCTAGATCTTTCGATGCACAATTTATTTTAAATACTTTGACGAAAACACGCAAAGATATTAGGCCATCTGTAATTTTAAACGGTCTTAACATTGTTAAATTAAAAGTAGGAATAACAAAATTTATTGATAGTCTCAATTATTTACCGATGAAGTTGGCAAGCTTTGAAAAAACGTTTGATTTGCCTGCGGGGAATAAAAAAGGTTATTTCCCGCATTTATTTAATACACCGGAGAATGAAAATTATATTGGTGAGTATCCGGATGTTCGGTTTTACGAGCCCGACTCAATGAATGCAGTAGATCGTGCAAAATTGTTAGACTGGCATAGCGATATGGTCGCTCAAAATGCAGTCTTTAATTTTGCACAAGAAATTGTTGACTACTGTATTCAAGATGTATCTATTTTACGTCAGGCGTGTTGTAGATTTAGGGATATTTTTTTAAAAGCAGGCAAAGTCGATCCTTTTGTTGAATCGGTGACGATTGCGAGTGCCTGCTCCGTAGTATTTAGAAAAAATTTTTTGGTTAATAATTCTATAGGTATAATACCCGCAGGAGGTTACACACATGCGGATAATCAGTCGAAAGTAGCTATAGAATGGCTGCTTTGGGAGGAAGAGCAAGCGGGTCGGGAGATAATACACGCGGCGCGTGGACGGGAATATTCGCTTATAGAAGGTCCACGTGTAGACGGATTTTTACCGCCACTGGACAACCGCAAAGGAACCGTCTACCAATTCCACGGCTGTTTTTTTCACGGTTGCCCGCGATGTTTTATTAATAATAGAAATGAAAAACGCATAAACGGTGTAAGTTTTAATAGCCGTTATGAAAATACAATAGCCTGTAGTCAGCGAATAAAAGGGTACGGGTACACGTTATTCGAAATGTGGGAGTGCGACTTCATTAAAAATATTAAATCAAAGCCGGAATTTAAAAATTTTATTACAAACCACCCTTTAGTAAATAAAGTAATTTTAAATCCCCGCGAAGCTTTCTTCGGAGGTCGAACGGGGAATATTGTCACAAAATATTTTGCTCGCGAGGGGGAAAAAATAAAATATGTAGACGTGTGCTCTTTGTACCCTTTTATTTGCAAAACCGGTAAATTTCCTGTAGGTCACCCGAAAGTTTATGTAGGAGATCAATGTAAACATTTGACGGGGGATAATTTTCAATATTTTACCGAAAATGTTGAAGGCCTCGTCAAATGCCGCATTTTACCCCCTCAAAATTTATTTCACCCTGTACTTCCAGCAAAAATGCATGGCCGATTACTTTTTTCGCTCTGCAGAAGTTGTGCTGAAAAATCAGACAACGACGCAGAGTGTAATCATAGCGTAAACGACCGTGCATTTTCCGGCACTTGGGTTGCTGTTGAAATAAAAAAGGCTCTCGAAGTAGGTTATAAGTTGCTTCAAGTTGACGTTATTTGGCAATACGAAGTGTGTCAGTATAATACCGACACCCGCGAGGGCGGTCTTTTTGCCTCCTATATCGACACTTTTTTAAAAATAAAACAAGAGTCGAGTGGATGGCCTGCGGGTGTCCATACTGACTCAGAAAAGAAAACTTATTTAGATCAGTATTTCCGTAGAGAAGGCATCGCGCTTGAGCAGGAGAAAATTACAAAAAACGCCGGGTTACGATCAGTCGCAAAGTTATGTTTAAATTCTTCTTATTACGATACAGATTCTGTAATTTATGTTTCTAGAAATACTGACGAGTATGAACCTCCTACGGGGCCTTTTTTAGGAGATTTAACAGACGAGCTCGAGTGTTACGGCGAGGGCTCCTACATAGAAAAATTTGTTTCGGGTGGCCCTAAATTTTACAGTTACCGTGTTCGCGCGCCAGACGGTACCACGCACGATACATGCAAAGTTAAAGGTATCCGTCTAAACTACAAAAATTCGAAAAAAAATTAATTTTGATTCAGTCGTAGAATTGGTAGACTGTCACAGCGCGAAAGAAGACGCGGAAATAACGGTGAATAATTTAAATTTTAGAAGAACAGACCTTCACGATGTTTACATTCGTGAAGAGGAAAAGAAATGTAAAGTAGTTTTAAAAAAACGGAAATTTTTAAATTCATTCGAGTCTTATCCTTTTGGGTTTAAAAAGTTTAAAAAAATTAATTAATTTTTTCTTTTTTGTTTTTTTTTGTTTTTGTAGAGGCCCGGTCAAAATATGGCGAAGATACTAGGTACTATCGTCAGTTCCCTTGCTCACATCCTTCATGCAGCCACTATCCAGAATATAAAACATCAATGACTGGTATCGCAATGTACGAAGTTATTAGAGATTTATTGTGGTTAAAATGTTACAGCGAGCGTAAATTTAAAGAAACACTTTATTCAGCATATTTGCAAAGAATAAAGTATGTTTTAAAAAATCGATTTACTGTAAAATTGTATGGGCGTTTTCGTGGGAGCAACGGTACAAAAGAACAACCGGAGCGATGGGTGTATCGCAATAAATATTTATTTAATGTTTTTCCTTCTACTATTATAAATTTAATAGAAGAAAATGATATTAGACAGATAAGTTTTGGCACGCATAAGGTTTACCCTATACGTAATTGTGAAAAATTTGTAAATATAGAATATATTGAATATTGCCCAATACATCATAAAAAAAATTATCGCAAAGCAACGCCAAACATTTTTCGAATGCCTGTGGTTGGGCCGTTTTGTTTGGATAATATTAATGTGCAAGAAGCAATAATTTGCCCGGCTCCTGCAGAACTCGCGGGACCGCTTCATTATTTTGACGTTGATGATGATAGCGATTCCAGCGAAGATTCAGACGCAACTTTTTTTAGTGAGTCGGGCGAGGAATAATTTAAGAAAAAAAAAATAAAAAAATAATACTATGTAATAGATTTAAAGAATATAGTTTGTACGATTTTGGTTTTTTTTTTTAAAACAATATAAATGTAAGAATTTGTTATGTATTAAAAAGAAAAAAATTTGTAATAGATTTTAAAAATGTGTGTAAAATTAATAATAACCATGTAATATATATTTAAGTTGTAATAAAATGTAAAAAAAAAATAACCTTCCTTATTACTGTAATAAAAAGCAATATATGTTTATGTTAATGTAATGTTTTATTTTTTAAAAATCCTAGCCAATACAATAATTATTTATTATTTATATATGCTTATAATTTTAACAAATTATGTAGGAGTATCTACAGGCCAAATCGGATGTAAGAGATTATGGACGTCTGCAAGCGCTGTATCAAAAGCGCAGAGAACTGTATTAATATGTATTTTATATCCTCCTTTGGAAATAGCTGATAGAAAAACATAATAACTGTTGGGTAAAAGACCTGATTGATTGAAATAAGCACGTAAAGGACAGTCATCAATTAAATTTTGGACTATTTTACATGCTCTTGTCGTCCATTTTACAGCATCGGGAGAACGAGGTATAATCCCACTCATTCCACATAAGAGAGCTCTTGGAGGAAGACTTAAAAATTGTAGAGGAACTTCGTAAATTCCCTTTTTTTCTAACGTTGGAGTAAACTTGCGTGTTGCGCCCGTATCGATGTCTCTGTACTCTCGTGTATCCGTACCTACAATACATCGTATCCATTTTCCGGCAATTTTTACGGCTACATTCGTTTTTGACTAAAAGAAAAAATTTTTGAAATATTTTAAACTATTAATTTAGAAAAAACAATAATAGATTGCATGCTTACCCGTAGGTGTTGGATTTTTAGTTTGTTTATAGTAGGGTTACTTCGCCTTTTTCCAGTTATTTTACAACAGCAAGAAAGCACTGTAACACTATTGTAATATTCTTGCATCTCGAGTTCTAAATTATTATACGAGTTGTCCTCATCGACAAGTTGCATGTAAAACGAAGAGGGTGTATAGAACGTTGAAATCCTTACGTTTTTTACATTATAAAGCAAATTTGCATTATCGCGGTTTTTTATATCTAACAACGACACAGTCATTTTAGAAAAAAGATGGCTCTCAGTCTTGCAAAGAGCGAGAGAAGCGTGTAGTTTATGTGTTTGGAGGAAGGTTGAAGGGTTACTGGAGACGCGACAGCTAAACACGGAAATTGTTTTTTTTTCCCGTATCCCCCCTCCAATGCAATGTTTTAAACAGCCTTTTTACGTAAGCAGTTTTACAGATATTTTTAGTACTAAACGAGTGGTCGCTATGGACATATCGTGGAAGCACCCGTGGGACAAGCATGATTTGTGGGCCTACAGGGTGTGGAAAGACAGTTTTTGTAAAGAGGTTTTTAATAAACATTGAAAAGATGGCAGATGTAACATTTGACAAAATATTATTTTACTATGCCGAGTGGCAGGATGGTTATAAAAGTGAAAATTTCTTAAACAACGGACAACGCGTAGATTTTCGTGAGGGTCTCCCGAGACCCGAAGATTATTCAAACGATCCGCAATTGAAAAAACTTATAATCATCGACGATTTAATGCGTGAATCTTCGAATCATGTAGTTGTCGATCTTTTTACAAAAGGCAGCCATCATAAAAACATAAGTGTTATGTTTATAACACAAAATATTTTTCATAAAGGAACCCACTCGCGCGATATTAGTTTAAACTCGTCTTATATCGTATTGTTTAAAAATCCACGTGATAGAGCGCAGATTCAACATTTAGCTCGTCAAGTATGTCCTGGAAGATCCTAGATTTTTACAAGAGGCGTATCAAGATGCAACGGCAAAAGGACACGGATACTTGCTGATTGACTGTAAACAAACAACTCTCGATGAATTTCGTTACAGAACATGCATATTCCCCGACGACGAATGTCAGTACGTGTACATTCCAAAGTACACTCACAGCGCCCATGTGCATGCCACCTCT
>JACCID010000353.1:0-100445 GCA_018906775.1 Sycophila sp. Sp_5
TAAATTTATTATATCTATAATGTATTTTAAATTGATGATACCAATGTACAATCATATTATATGTTAAGATCGGCATCCCCTTAAATGAAAAAACTTTTCTTTCGATGAGATTCGAACCTGCGACCTTCCGATTCAGAGTCCAACATCTAGTTCGCTTGACCACGAGTTCCTTGTTAGTATATTACATTTATTTTGCACTTAACACGAATTCGCGAAATCCGCCGTATTCGGTTTGAGCATTATATGAGAAAAAAGCTGTTATTATTAACAATAATTATTGTACAAAATTTATTATTTTATTCATTTTGATATTAATTATCAGCATTTATCCTTGAATTTAATGCGATTACATTCAAATATATTGAAATTGTTGTGAATGTATTCTTGTTAATCAAATTAAGCAAACTAAAATTATTAAATGGTCAATATTCACATATAAAATAAATAGAACTTAATTTATTAACAAAAAAAAAAGATATAAAAAAAAAGTTCTATAAGGGATTTGAACCCGATCCAAAAAATTACAATTCCGGCATGTTATCCTCTGAGCTATTACAACGTATATGTAGTGTTACATGGCAAGACGTCGCATATGTTCATCTGCCTATCCTATTCATGTATGCATACATTAAAATTCAGGCATTGACTACAAATAATAAATGTTTACATGAATTTTAATATGGAAGTACATTAAATTCGAGTACATTCACAACAATTTCAAAGTAGTCACATTCAATTTCAAGTATAAATGCAGAAAATGTATTTTATTAATTTCAACATTAAATTTTTTTGCATTTATACTTGAAATTTAATGTGACTGCATTCAAATTTACATTGAAATTTTTTGTGAATGTACTTTTAATTTAATGTACGCATACATTAAATATGAGGAATACATGCATTAAAGTGATAGTTATGTGTGTTTCTAACTTTTAAAGTACTATTAACAAAGTTATATTTAACTTTGCATTGAATTTTGAAGAAAATGCATTGAATTATATTAAAAGGATTAAACTCTAATGCCAAAATTAGGCATTAAAAAAGGTTTTTTTCCATAGCATTAATGTGGATTCAACTTACATATTTCCTTTCGGTATTAAAAAGCAGATTAATTTATTCAGTATTAAATTATATTGAAAAGAATTAAACTCTAATGCCAAAATTAGGCATTAAAAAAGTTTACTTTCTATTGCATTAAAGTGGATTAAACATGAATATTTCCTTTGAGTACTAAAACAGATTCAAATTTTCAGCATTAAATTATATAAAAACAGATTAAATATAAATACTTATTTTAGATATTATAATCGATTTCTGGGTATTTGGGTTAAAATTAATTAAAATTGATTTAATGCGAATTCCAAAATTAGTTTTAAAAGAGATTTAATTTTATTTTATTAAAATGTATTAAAAGTCATTGTAATTAAGCATTAAATGTTATTTACATTTTACAGTATTAAAATAAATTAAAATCGTCTCAAATGAATTCTACTATTTCATATTTAAATGAATTCGGATTAAAGTTCATTAAATAAAATTAAATTTCAATTGTACTATTTTATATTTAAATAAATTTCGATTAAAGTTCATTGAATAAGATTAATTTTCAATCCTACTATTTAATATTTAAATGAATTCGGATTAAAGTTCATTAAATCAGATTAATTTTCAATCACGGGCTACTGACCGATTGAATTGAACAGTATTCGTTGTATTAAAATGTATTAAAATAGATAAAATTTGAATACATTTCAATCTACATTAATCACGTAGTATTTCTAGCAGGGTACTTATAGTGTGTCTCGTTGTAACAATTTTGAAATCTACTTAAGTAATTTACACTATAACTTATATCAGGTCGAGTACCTGAACTTATATATAACAATGCGCCTATCAAATTTCTGTATTTCAAATTACATTCGCTTTCCTCAATTTTTTTAAGTTTTAAATTCGTTTCCATAGGTGTGTTATATAATTTACTATTTTGTATTTGATAATTTATCGCTAAAAACTCTATATAATTTGTTTGATTTAAATTCATCTCACAAGTTTTATAATTATAATTTACATTAATTCCAAGATATTCTTTTATCTTGCCTAAATCTTTCATTTTAAACCTATCTAATAATAATTTCTTAATTCTTTGGATCTTACTTTCATTTTTGCTGCATATCAATAAATCATCAACATAAATTAATAAGTAAATAGTGCTTTCTTCTTCATCAAGTACATACAAACATAGTTCTGCATTATATTTCTTAAAACCCAATTTAATCACATATTCATTAAAACACTCGTACCAGTCTCTTGGACTTTCTCTCAAACCATACAAAGATTTTGATAATTTTATTACTCTTTTCGTACCATCCTCATATCCTTTTGGTTGATTAACATATAACTCCGTAGTCACTTTACCATTTAAAAAGGCAGTTTCAACATCCATTTGTTCAATAATTAAGGCATTCTGACAACAATAAGAAAATAAAATTTTTAGCGTTTGACTTTTAACAACCGGAGAGTATATGTCACCAATTACATCTGTCTGCTGAAAACCTCTTACTATTAATCTCGCTTTAAATCTACCGTCTGCTTTACTAGTATATACCCATTTTACATCTAGGACTTTTTTATTTTCTACTCGTTCAACTAGTTTCCAAGTTTTATTTTTATTTATACATTCTATCTCTTTATCCATAGCTTTTTTCCAATTTTTATTATCTTTACTATTCATCGCCTCCTCAAATGTACAAGGCGTATCTACTCTAGTATAATTTACAAATACATTATAACTTTCCAAATCTGGATACCTTACAGTATTTTTCCTTTCACGCGCAGATCTACGTGGAATATTTACTTTGGTACTTTCATTATTTTTACTTTCTGTTTCATTTTCTTGATTTTCTGATTTATCCGCGCTTTCAAAACATTATCATCACCTTCACTCTCACACTCATCTTTAATTCCTCTACTCTTCTCAAAAGAAGAAGTAGAAGGAAAAATAAAGTCGTTCTCGTTTTCATCGAGACCTACACATTTAACTTCCTTTTCTACTATATCAACCCTATTGAAAAGAAATATGTATTTTTATTACGTATTTTTGATTTGTAACATAAATACGTATATGGAATGTTCGTAACACAGCGTTCGAATTTGTGTGGTATTTTTGATACGTACTTTTTTAATCTTCGTTTATTTCTATGTTATTAAAAAAAAAGAAATTAGTTTGTAGCTTGCTATACTGCCAATTATAGGAATTATCAAATCTATGATAACACTCAAACTGGGGGAATGAGCTTAAAAATGATTATTTTATCCATATTAGAAATAAGATCACGTACCAAAATTATGTAACAAAATAAGGTAATAAAAATACGTATAAAAGTTACGTAGAAAAGTTACGTATTTTTGTTACATAATTTTTTCATAAAAGTTACGTATTTTTATTACCTTATTTTGTTACATAATTTTGGTACGTGATCTTATTTCTAATATGGATAAAATAATCATTTTTAAGCCCCTTCCCCAGTTTGAGTGTTATCATAGATATGATAATCCCCATAATTGGCAGTATAGCAGGCTACAAACTAATTTCTTTTTTTTAAATAACATAGAAATAAATCATGGTTAAAAAAGTACGTATCAAAAATACCACACAAATTCGAACGCTGTGTTACGAACATTTCATACGTAATTTGTATACGTATTTTTGTTACGAATCAAAAATACGTAATAAAAATACGTATTTCTTTTCAATAAGAAACATGTCTTGCCACAATTATTTTATTATTTATAAGAACTCGATAACCGACCTCGTTATATCCTAACAAAGTTCCCATTTCAGATTTCTTATTCCATTTAGACATTCGTTTTTGTTCTGGTACTCGCACAAAAACTTTACTACTATACAATCGTAAGTGCTTAACATGCTTAATCTGGCCTTTTTTTAAAAAATATTTTAAAAGGTGTTTTCCTTCCAATAGTATTAGCTAACGTCCTATTCTTCAAGTATGAAGCTGCGCAAACTATTTCAGGCCAAAATCTTTTATGTACTTGTGCCTCTGCAAGTAAACAACGCGCCATATCCTTAATTGTTCTGTTGAATCGTTCCGCAGTACTATTTAATTCATGTACATATGTAGGACTATTATTCAGAATAATTCCCTTTTCTTATTTATTTATTTATTTATTTATTTATTAACCAGTTGCGTACAATAAACAATTTTATTATATATACAGTTACAAAAATAACCCAGCAGAGGAAAGTGATTTCCTGTGCGCTGGACTGGCTCGATATAAAACTAAGATACTTAATAACTAAAGATAGAGAAAAAGAGAGAAAAAGAGAAAGAATAAAAAGAAGAAAAAAAAGAAAAGAAGGTAGAATGAAAAAGGTAGAAGGAGAAAGAAAAGAAATTGAAAATTCATAGCGAAAAGTTGGATTTTGCATATACAGCCTGCAGTCCTGATGCCTAGTAACATAGTTACTAGGTATAAAACGGTTTGCAATAATATGCTCAATCCTAACTATTTTGTTTAATTATAATTATCTCCAATATCTTATTAACATTGCACTAGCTTTGGTATACATTTCTGTCGATGCGTTCCTACTTCGTTTATATACTTCCTTTTCAAAATTATTAAGCCTTTTTGGACATGTTAGCCCAGGTGCACATGTCACGCGATAATGTGGGAACATATTCTTGTGTTGGTTTGAAGAGTTACATCTACAGGTAGACGTGAATACTATGCCATCTACCACTATTATGTCTTTGTTTTTCTGTTGTCTCGAAATCGGTTGCATAGAACTACTAAAAGTTTGAATGTTATTAAATCCTCTATCAAAGTATAAAAGTGCTTTATTGTTTCCTAAATAGTTAATGTCTCCATACGACATTCTATACTCATTTGCTTGATTAATTTGTTTTCCTGGTGGGGTTGGGCATGGTTTGTTTAAAATTTTGTTTGTGTTTGTACTAGCTATATTATCTATACTTGTGAAAACTTCTTCAATTGGTGACAATTTTTGCTGTATGTCTTTCTTTGTTGTATCATCTATTGACTTAATAAAATGTTGATGTTTTATTCCTTTTATTATAGCCCACATAGCATGAAAACTTTTTAAAAGGTTTCTGAAAGATTTCATGAAGGGTTTGAAATGTTTCAAAAATCTTTCATGAAAAGTTTTAGAAATATTTTTATGTCCGCGACATCAATCCTGCAAAAATATTTCATAAGAAAGTTTCTTAAAATATTTTTGTAAACTTTTTTAAATATTTTATGGTAGTATTTAGCAATTACATGAAAAATAGAAGAAAGGTTTTTAAATTATTTTATTATACAAAATAAGTATTTCATATGATTTATTTATTGCAATGTTTAAAAAGCTACTTATTACATTAAAATAAATAAAATACTAAAACTATTTTGTATAATGTGAAGTTCATATTATTATAGGAACCATAGGATTTATGTTATTATTTTAATTATACTATAATTTATTTTAAATTGATAATACAAATATATAAATATTATATGTTAAGATCGGCATCCCCTTAAATGGAAAAACTTTCTTTTGGTGAGATTAGAACCTGCGACGTTCCGATTCAGAGTTCAACACCTAATCCACTTGACCACGAGTCCTAGTTTGTATATTACATTTATTTCGCACTAAAGAGAAATTCGCAAAATTGAGTTTGAGCATTATATGAGAAAAAAGCTTTTATTATTAAACAATAATTATTGTACAACATTTATTATTTTATTCATTTTGGTGTTAGATTTTCAGGATTTATCCTTGAAATTTAATGCGACTATATTGAAATTGTTTGAATGTTTTCATGTTAATTAAATTAAATAAATTAAACTTATTAAATGGTCAACATTCACATATAAAATAAATAAAACTTAATTTATTAACAAAAAAAAAAGATGTAAAAAAAGCTCCATAAGGGATTTGAACCCGATCCGAAAAGTCCAGCATGTTATCCACTTAGCTATCACAACATTTAGTAACACATGGCAGGACGTCGCATATGTTCATTTGCAATAATTTTTTACATGAATTTTAATATGGAAGTACATTAAATTTGAGTACATTCACAACAATTTCAATGTAGTCGCATTAAATTTCAAGTATAAATGCAGAAAATGTATTTTAACATCAATTTTTTTGCATTTATACTTGAAATTTAATGTGACTGCATTAAAATGAACATTCAAATTGTTGTAAATTTACAATGAATTTAATGTATTTTCATATTAAAATTTATGTTAGTTTACATTGAATTTAATGTACTTTCACGTTTCATAATGTATGCCTACTTAAATATCTACATTAATTTTCATGCAAGTGTACATTAATTTCCTTTCCAGTACCAAGTACACTAAATTTACAGTACACTTATCGTTGAAAAGTGCTGTAAAATTCAAGTCTTTTTAAAACAGTGTACTTTCTTCGCCTCCAATTACCTTCATTGTCAATGAAATAATTTATTAACCTCTATGTAGGAAATTGAAATGGGTAATTAATTTTGTAATAGGGAACATGCATGTGTTTTTAAAATTTTACTGCATTTTTACATTACTATAAGTATTATCTTCTGGTTTTGGATATTCGACATATCTACCTAAAGGTAATTAAAATAAGACTGTCAACATCTTGCCTGCTACCTATCACAAATAAGTACAGTGAATATAAATCGATTACAAAAGGTGTGTAATATGGTAGAAGTAATTCAGATGTGATACCAGCAAGTCATAATAGATTTAGTGAACACTTACAAATAAGAAATGGTTTATTACTCTTTAAAGAAAGTCGACTAAAAGAAATACCTAATACCTAAAATACATAAAATCTTATGGCAGATTTTTCAATATGACTGTAAATTACTTTGCTAAAAATTTTGGAAAATTTTCACAAACTATTTCATGAAAGGTTCCTGCAGACTTTCAGCAAGGTTTCTGTGATATGTTTAATTGCGAAAATTAATCTTACACTGAAATGAGTCTAAAACATTTCTAAAAGGTTTCTGTGAAATGTTTAATGAAACTTCGCAGATACTTTTCATAAAATAAGTAACTTTTATAAAATATTTTAAAAAACCTTTATGCTGAATGCTTGTGAAAAGGTTTCTGCAATCTTTAAAATAATATTTCTTGAAATGTGCTTGCAAGCACTTCGTGAAATGTCTTCTGAAATATTTTTGCAAAGATTTTACTTTGTTTTCTTGAATGGTTTTATGTTTTCAATAATAATAGTTTAGTGAAACCTTTCTGATATGTTCCTGAAAGGATTCAAGAAATATTTCTGTGAAATGTTATTGCAAGGTATTAGTAAGCTGCGGGAAAGGATTCAGCAACGTTTCATTCAAACCTTTCTGTGAATCTTTCTCATAATTATTTCATGCTATGTGGGAGGATAGTGACAGTCATCACATTTTATTTTGTTAGGGTTGTTTGTAATTGAAGTAGGCAAAGCTTTGTTAACATTATTAAAAATTTCTTCAACTATGTCTTTTATGACGTTAATAAGATTTGGTTGATGTAGTTGTAATTTATTCCAGTCATAATTTGATATTCGCCTGTGTGATCTTTTGAAATGCTGTTTACATTTTCCACGTACACATATGTATGTTCTCATCTACACGGAAAAAAATGTCGCTGCTATACGCTTCGAAGTATCGTAAATCCAAACTTCGAAATTCGAAATTCACGATATTGAAAAAAACTCCGGCATACAGTGCTCCGAGGTTCGCTGTTTAAAACAGCGAATTTCGAAGCTGTAAGCAATGAATTCGACGTAAATAACATCAAATAATACTCCAACATATCTTCTTAGTCCGCGGCTTAAAGCAACGAACTCCGAAGTTCCACTCATCGGAGTATTCTTTGATATTATTCATTCCGAATTCGTAGCTTACAGTTTCGACATTCACAGCTTAACATTTCGAAATTTACGTAATTAAACACTACCATACTTTCTTCGAAGCGTATAGCAGCGACATTTTTTTCCGTGTAGTGTTAGTTTCTCTTCAGTTACCTGATTCCCTTGGACTTCCAAAGTGAAATCAGATAATTTAGTGTACTTTTCCTGAGTCGTTAATGTTAGAAAATTCTCGCTTCTGTGGCAGTATTGCTTAATTCTATCACAATTGATTAGTATTTCTGCTTTCTTCATTAAATTTGTACTATCCATTCTCTTATCCTGCGTTTAATTGCAACAGTGTAGTTTAGTGTCTTAAGTTCATTTGGGAGTTTGTTGAATAACATAAGTGCTCTTATGTAGCTACTTTTAGAACTTACTGTTTTTTGTCTCTTTAAGATTTGAATGTTTTTATTTCTTGTGTTTCTGCTGGAGTTTAGGTAATTAATTTTAAATTCAGTGTAATGATGTAATAATGCGTAATACTCAAAAGATTGGACAATGTTGAGCGGATATTTTTTATGTTCAAAATTACTTTTATTAACTATCTTTAATAATCTTGATTGAAGATTCTGTAGACAAGTTGTTCTTCTTTTGTATGCTCCTTCCCATGCAATAATTCCGTAAGTAAGAACACTATGAAATAAGGCATAGTATATCATGTAAAGAGTTTGATTCTGCATTATTTTAGATAGGTTGTAAAAAACAAAAATTAGGTATTTTTTATTGTTGTATAAGTTCGTAGTATGAATGTCCCATTTCATATTACTATCAAACTGTAGTCCTAGATATTTGGTGTTTTCTACTCTATTAATTGTTTTAGTCTGAATTTTAATATTCAAATTTTTGGGTGTGCTAATATTGTAATTTCCAAATTCCATGTATACTGTTTTATCTACGTTTAAAGATAATTTGTTAAGAGTAAGCCATATTGCTTTTTTTTGTAGGTACCTATTCATTTTTGCCTCTACTTCCTTCCAAGTTTTACCGGAGACGATTATAGCAGTGTCGTCTGCATAAGAATAGATTTTGTATTATTGCTGCTATTTCTTCTTCTTGGAAGGTGTTTAGTAAGTCGTTAATGTAGATTATAAAAAATAATGGTCCCAATATGGTACCTTGCGGTACTCCTATATTTATTGAATTGAAATTGCTTGTTTTATAATTTACTTTAACTCTTTGCTTTCTATTAGTAAGATAGTTTTTTATTAAGTTGAAAGCTTTTCCTCTGACTCCGTAATTGTGTAGTTTGTCTAGTAGAATTTGATGCTCCACTGTGTCAAAAGCTTTAGCCAAATCTAGGAAGGCTATTGCAATTGGTTTACTTTTATCAAGGTTGTTGTAAGTTTTATTGGTGATGTAATTTAGAGCATGTGTAGTACTGAGTTTTTTCCTGAAACCAAATTATCTTTTAGATAAGAGATTATTCTTATCAAAAAAATCAATCAATCTATTATGAATTAATTTTTCAAAAATTTTGTCTATGTTAGATATAAGAGATATTGGTCTGTAATTGTTTTGCAAATATTTCTCTTTGGCTTTATGAATTGGGACTATTTCAGCTATTTTAAGTGCATCAAGCCATGTTTCTTTTTCAATGCATAGGTTAAAAATGTATGCTAATGGATTTAAAATATAGTCAATGATTTCCTTAAGTGTGTTCGAGTTAATTTCGTCAATACCTCCATTTTTATTTTTCATGTTTTGAACGATTTTCTTGACCTCTTGTTGTAGTACTGGTTTTATGTAGAAACTATTTGGATTAATTTCCGGGAGTTTTAATTCTTCATTATTTGGCGTATTTATATTAGCTTGTAGTTGTTTGCCAATGGAACTGAAATAATTGTTCAGATTGTTGGCAATTTCTTTAGGATCAGTGCATTTTCCTTCATTTGTTAATATGTATGTTATTTCACTATTTTTTTTATTATTTTTACCCATTTTGGTATTTATTATTTTCCAAAGGTTTCTTTGGTTGTGCAGATTCCTTTCAATTAAATTTTTATCATATTCAATTTTGGCCTTATTTATAATTTTAGACAAAGTTTTTTCATAATTTTTATAATCAGACTTTTTTTTATCATTTTTTATATCATTTTTCCATATCTTGTATAATTTTTCTTTCGTTCTGCATGATGTAATAATACCTTTTGTAATCCAATTTTTTCTGTATTTATTTTTCTTGGTAGGGACTTTAGCTAGGTTAACACAGTTTTTTATATTTTCAATTAGTTTATTTATAGCCTTGTTTGGATCACTAATTTGTTGGATTTCGTTCCAATTTGTTGAAATAGCAAAGTTTTTTAATTTTCTATTATCAATTTTGAAGTTATTATGTTGTTTATTTTTTGTAGTCTCAAATCTGTTCTCTTTTAATTTTAAAAAGATAGCAAAATGATCGTTAAAAGGAGCCTCAAGTACTAATGCTTTGTGATTTATTTTATTTAATTTAACAAAAAAATTATCTATACATGAGCCTTTATTATTGTTTAAATTAGATGGTCTTGTTATTGTATTAATTGTAGGGCAATACCCATTTTCCAAGAGTGTTATAAGGAATTCCTATTCTATTGGTTCTTGGCTGAATAAATTCAGATTAAAGTCTCCGACTATAATGTTGTTTTTATGTTTTTTATTTATTTTTATTAATTCCTTGAAATTCATTAGAAATTCAGTCTTATGTAGATCATGGGATCTGTATAATGCTGAAAGTACTAATTCCCTATTATTTTCTAAAGCTATTTTCGTTTTTATGATTTTGAGATTGTTTATCTTTATAATTTCTGTGGTTTCCTTGGTATCCTCTCTATTGAAAAATCTTACGTAAGTTCTTACGTAAGATCTTACGTGAGATCTTATGCCAAAATCTGATCTGAAATTTTTTTATTTATAAAGGACTAAATACCGTGCAAAATGAGGATAAACTTGTTATTAAAGAATTTTTTTTCGATGGGACTTTTTTCAGATGTGTAGCAAAATTTTTAAGTTCCGCATCTGAAAAAATTCTAAGTCCCATCGAAAAAAAATTCTTTAATAACAAGTTTATCCTCATTTTGCACGGTATTTAGTCCTTTATAAATAAAAAAATTTCAGATCAGATTTTGGCATAAGATCTCACGTAAGATCTTACGTAAGATTTTTCAATAGGGCTCTCTAGTATAGATTACTGTACCATCAGATTTATTTATTTCACTATAATTGTAATACATTTTGTAGTTATTGATGTTGTAACTATCACAATGCTTCAGTACCCTAGTTTCTGTGCAAATAATAATGACAGGTTTTATTTTTAAATTATTTAAAAAAACTAATAATTTATTATAATTTGCGTTTAGACTTCTAATATTAAAACAAGCTATTAATTCGTTATTAGATACGAGGTAGTTGTTTAATTTATCTAAGTCATCAAAATTTCTTTGGTTACTATATGTTCGCGATTTCTCCATTTGAATTGCGCGCGCTAGAAACTCGGCAGGGCCAGATGGCGCTGAGAACTTGCGCACGCACTCAAGCGAGTCTTCGCGGCAAGATAGCGTCTCTCGACGCCATCTTAGCTCTCTCTCTACAACCAGCTCTGAAAGGAAACGGACGTGCTCTCTACCTTTAAGGCTCTTTTGACCCGCTCAACCCCGCTTTCATCATCCAGCTCAACTATTACATCTTACAACCTGCTCAGCATCTTCCAGCTCATCGTTACATCGCTCCAGCTCATCTTCAAGATAATTCAGCTCATATACATAAACTCATACACAAACACAGAGGTTAAGGTATGCTCGCCTATACTAGAGGTGCAATAAATCAAAGTGCTCATAAACGAAGTGTATTTATTTAATGTCCCCGCCCGCTGTAACTACCCAATCCTTTACATCAGCAATTTCTCAAACACTATATATTTCCTCTTCAGTACTCAGATTCATGACACTAGTTTATATGATGGGCTATTAGTGGGTAATGAACCGACCGATTCATTTCTTTGTTTCCTAATTGTATATACCGACCGTTGCAATTTGGGCTGCTCTGTTTTACCAAAATATCTTGCATACGTTGGTCTTGTTGGATAGTCTGTAGATTCAATGAACTTGTTAATTTTATTTTTTAGTACTTGACACTGCTCACTGTCTATTGCACTATGATTTAAATTATAGTTTGTACTATATTTTTTATTGTAAAATTCACAATTCTCTAGCGAACATATAAAACCTATTATTTAAATATTCCTTTCCATTATCACATCTTATTTTTTTTACTCTTTTACCTGTTAAAATTTCACATTCATTAACAAATTTAACGAAACAGTCAAAAACCTCATTTTTCGTTTTTATGCAATGAATTTGCGCAATCTTACTGAAATCATCAATGAAAGAAACAAAATAATTTTCTCCGTTAAAACCCGTAGTTTTAAATGGGCCGCACACAGCTGTATGAATAATTTCTAAAATTTCTCTAGCTTTAGTTCGATTATTCTCGAAGGATTTATTACACATTTTGTTTTCTATACAAGTTCTACACTTCATATATTCCGTCTCAAGTTCATTTGGAATGCCCGTTAACAATTGCTGTTTACTTAATGTGTTCAGATAACTAAAGTTTACATGATCTAACATTCTGTGCCACCTCTCCTTTTGACTCATGTTATTTTTCCGTTCGGCACTGTTTACAAAATTTTCTTTCTTATTCAATTTACTCGACAAATGTAAAATTCCTTTCTTTTCAACTGCTACTGCTATAATGTTATTTTTCTCATCAATAATTTTCGTTAAATTTTCTTTTGAAATGATACTATTCTTTTTCATTAATTTTGCATAACTTAATAAGTTTGCATTCATTTCTTTTGCGTAAAGAAGATTACTAATGTTTACTTCATTTTCCCAAACGCATTAAAGTAACTAACAACATTTCCAATTTTTGTTGCTTTTATCGATCTATTATCTCCTAAATAAATGTGTATAGGTTCTCTTAAATCAACAAATTTTTCAAAATACCTATCATCATTAATAATGTGATCCGAGCAACCACTATCGAGTAACCATTTAATTTCACCTTTATCTAACCTGTTTTTGTTACTTTGTGCCGCGTGCACTGTTGCTACCCAAGCACTTGATCCGCCGCTGTTTTGCTCGCTCGTACCCGCTTCTTGTTGATTTCGCTGTCCTCTGCCTTGCCCTCTGCCGTAGCTGCCTCTTCCGGATCCACCGCGTCCTCTGCCACGTGTTAAACCACGCCATGATCCGCTGTTGCGTCCCGCTTGGTCGCCATTTTGACACTCTCGTGCGAAATGTCCTTTCTTTCCGCATTTGTAGCATCCATCCTTGTTCGCCATAAATGCATTGGTCGTTCTCTCTTTATAATCCTACTGATGTTTCAATTCAGCTAGCTTTATTTTATTCTTTACATAGTCAGTCGTTTGATCTTCTTCTTTTAAAGTGTCTATCAAATCACCTATATAACTGTATGATTCTGGCAACGTGTTTAGCATGTAATTTAATTTTTCTTTTTCTTTTAACGTCGCACCTGCACTTTTCAACTCATTTATCAGCTTCTTAAATTTACTAAAGAATAATGCTGAGTCACTATACTTATCAAGCCCCATTTTCTCCAGTTTATTTCTATACACAATTTGTAAAGCTGTAGATTCTCTCAAATATAAACTATCTAGTTTCTTCACTATTTTGTACGCTGTTTCCTCCTCGCATACAAATTCCAACTGCTTGTTCGAGATAGCACTGTAAATGTAGTTCACTGCTTTTAGATCTTTTTCATCCCAATCCTCTTTAGCTGTTGCAATTTTTGCTCTTTGTATTACTTCATCACATTTTTTAAATTTTAGATACATGGAAACTCTCTTCTTCCACATGTTGTAGTCTTGTCCATCAAATACTGGAATCGTAATTTCACTTTTTCCGGCCATTTTGTCTTCTTGATTAGTCTTGAACGTTCTTTCGTGTTCAAACTTTATCTGCTGCTTTATCACTGCCGTCTTCTCTTCTTCCTTTGTTTCGAGCGTTCCTTCGTGCTCTCGACTTTTCACTTCAATACTTATCACGGCACTTAAACTACCCAAGTATCCTTATCCACCCAATTACCTTGAGCAACCACGCTCTGCTACCATGTTGGGAAAACTGGTAGAATCAGAAATACTTGGAGTAGTGGTTAAGAAAGAAAAGTAATATATTTAGTAGATACAAGACTACAAATAGCTTACAAAACGCCCCAAGGGCTCGCTATGCGATGCGACTCCTTCAGAGTCCAGCGGATGAGTGGCCGCATCAGCGCGTGTCGCGCAAGGCGCTTACATGGGGATACTCACCTGTGTGTGTACGTGAGTCGCGCGCTCCGGCTTCAAGTTATAGCGCGCGTGGTATGTTTTACACGCAAACTTTGCAACCCTCGTGCACATTGTATATGGGTTGCATAACAATCTAGTTTCGATATTCATTTTGTGCAATAATAAATGTATATAATTCAACAATTACTATTGAAAATTTTTTATAGTATAGCAATAAGGTTAACAAGAACAAACAATGTACCTGCATGCTTTTAACTAATAGTAAAGTGTTCCCAAAGAGTATAATAGGTAAAGAGTATTAAATATTAATATGCACTTTATAAAATATAAAACCTATATGTACGTGTGCTTTCAATCTATTTTATCATTTTACAATAAATATGCGTTTCTTATACTTGTGATCTAAACAGTTATGATAGAACAAAGTTTAAGATGATTTGTTTTAATAAAAGCATATGTACTCCCTGTTGAAAATATCCAGCTGGAAATCCATGCATGGACTGGATTCCAGCTGGATTTCCAGGTGGAAATTCCAGCTAGATTTCTGGGGAATGCAGGTGCAATTTATACCTAAATTTCGAATCAATTTAGGTGGATTTAATGGATATCTAGATGGAATTTCCATCTGGAAAATCCATCTGGATATTCAATAAATCCACCTAGATTGATTCGAAATCGAGATATAAATTGCACCTGCATTCCCCATAAATCCAATAGGATAAATTCAACCAAGGTTCCCCAGAAATCCAGCTAGAATTTCCAGCTGGAAATCCAGGTGGAAAATCTAGCTGGAAATCCAGCCGGAATCTAGTCCATGCATGGATTTCCAGCTGGATATTTTCAATAGGGAAGACCAAGATAGTTAGCGCAATCATTTTTTTAAGTGAATTCTCTTTGCAGAATAACGTCATCGCACAAGACTATTTTCCGCTATAAAATAACGTTATTTCATAGCGGAAAATAGTCTTTTTAAATAAAGTTATTCCGCACAGGAAATTCTCTTTGCAAAAATGACGTCATTGTGCAAACTTCCTTGAATTTTGGAAAATGACGTTTTTAGAACGGACCTACGTGCATTGCGAAAATAACGTTATTTTTTGCTTCAGCGGACCAAAAGAAAATTACGTTAATGGTCACTACAAAACTAGGAAAAATGACGTTATTTACTAAGCATGCTGTATATTACGTTATAGTCCGTACAGCATTTCTAAGAAAAAATGACGTTCTTCGTATCTACACTTCATTAACGAATAACGTCATTTCATGTGCGGATTTAAGTTCTAGAAACAACATCATTGTTCAAGCAAAATACCCCACAAAGCTGAAAATAACGTTATTTTATAGCGGAAAATAGTCTTGTGCGATGACGTTATTCTGCAAAGGGAATTCACTTAAAAAAATGACGTCTTTGCGCCAACTATCTTGGTCTTCGGAAAATGACGTTTTCAGCCTCGACCTACGTCCATTGCGTAAATAACGTAATTTTTTGCTTCAGCGGACCAAAAGAAAATTACATTAATGGCCACTACAAAACTAGGAAAAATGACGTTATTTACTAAGCATGCTGTATATTGCGGAAATAACGTTACAATCCGTACATTTTTTATGGTAAAAATGACGTTTTTCGTATCTACACTTCATTAACGAATAACGTCATTGTTCAAGCCAAATACCCCACAAAGCTGAAAATAACGTTATTTCATAGCGAAAAATAACGTTAAAATAGAGTTTTCTAATGTAATCGGAAAATTACGTTATTGAAAAACGTTAAAAAAGGTCCAAAATTGTAGCCTCAGCAATAACGGATAATGACGTCATATTATAACGTCATTTTTAGCGATAGGGTTATTACGAGTGAATTTCTTCCGTGTCAGAATTGTCTCGAGTTTCTTGATATTTCCAATTGCTTGGGTTTTTGAGATTCTTTAGTAGCATTGTACATCTGTGTTTAATACTTCGATTTCTTACATTTGGGTAAATATCTTCATCAATAAATTTTATGAATGCATTTAAATCGGGAGCATATTGTAGGACTGTTTCCCGAGGGTTTCTTGAAATTCTTAAGTTTTCCATAAGAGTTTTGAATTGGTCATAATTTAATAAAGTATACTCTTGACTAAGGTAATCTGTTATGTTTTTCAATTTAATATCTAGATTGTCTTCAATTTTTTGATCTTGAGATAAGTTAGTTACTCCGGGCTTCAATTCTTCAATTGGACTCTCAATTTTAGTTTTTTTGTATTGCGCCTGTGCTTTGGTATTAATTAATTTATTATTGATATTCTTTTCATTAATTTGTTCGGTTTGTGATTCCTGAGATTTAGTAGAGCTTACAGTAGAGTGGGTTCTTTTATTATCGATCTTGTCTACCTCCATAATGATATCAATATTGTCCGTCTTGTTTGTAAATATATTGCTATTGGTCTCTATATTGATTTCGGAAGACTTATCGATTCTACTGTCTGATATTGTAACGTTGCTTTGTTTATTTAGGTCTGTACTGTTATAGGAGTTATTTTTTAGTGGTTGCGAAGAGGAGTTATTACCTGGACAATTTTTTGCTAGATGACCTTCAAGTTTGCAAATAAAGCATTTTAATCCGTTCAGTACCAGTAAAGATATAGTAGTCTAGATTGTTGAATTTGATTACAAAAAATTCTGGTATTTTAGTAATATCATCGGGTTTGATGTAAACTTGTCGTCTAAAACTTGTAACATGGCTGTAGCCTTCTTTGCTGATTGGTGCTTAAAGTGGGGGATAGGGGATAATCTACTAACTTCAAGGTCGCTAAGAATTTTTTCGAGTACATGGTTTGGTATGTTCATAGGTACATTGGAAAAAATTACTCTTTTTTGTCTAGAATTTAATGGACGAATCGAGACTTGCTGGTTATTTATCATGAGGGATTTGTGATTTCTAGTTATTTCATCTACTAGATTTTTACTTGCCAGAAATATGCAGACTCTTTGATTTAATATTCTTGAGGCACTTAGGACATTGGATGGTTGCACAATGTCTCCGATTGCACACGTATAATCGATGAGGTTTAGTCCATCTACGCAGTCAATTATGATTGCTTGATCTCTGTCGGGTACTGATTGTTTTTGTGCAATATTGGCATAACTTGAAGGTGATTCTGTATTGACTATGAACGTTTTTATTACACTGGTTGGCAAAGGATGTATTTTTGCCCGCCGATGTTGCAGTGGCCTGCATAGTTGCAAGTAGTAATCGCTACTATCACACGCGAAAGCAAGGGATTTCGTGAGAAATCCTGTGCTGTTTCGAGCACTTATACCGTCAACGCTTCGATATTTGATGCAGGTAGTGATCAACACGTCTACTCTCTTTGAGTGCAACGGTAGAACTGCTTTTTAATTTATTAACAAACTCACCTCAGACATTTAGTACTTTATATTGGTAGTGCGAACCATCTATCCGCTGTTAGCAAATTCATATACATAATCTAAGTGCTTGAAGAGTTTGACGGAAGCACTTACGTATGTCGAAAGCTCTGCGACGAACCATACATACATTTAGTACACCTAATGAAGAGTACTTTGCAAGTAAATTGGATTATTTGGCTTGTCAATTTAATGCCGGAAAATAGCATATAGTCCGTTTGCACGATTATTAAATATTTAAATGACAAATGCGGACGTCAAAACAATTGCAATTAAACTGCGGGTAACAGAAATAATGGGGTTGAACCAATTTTGTAGTATGCATGCGAATAATAGATTTTTTTACCATGTGTCATGCGCGGCGTTATTGGCACGGCATGACACTCGCGTTGAATGTAACTTTTCATAATATTATTAAAAATTATTGAACTAAATCAATGAACCGTTTTATGTAATAATTAATTAACCTTTCACATGCATTTAGAGCTTTAAAATTGTAGGAGCGTTATTAGTGTTTGTATTTTTTGTTAGGAATTTTTTGCATGCTGATTACGTTATGCGCCTAGCTTTTAATACAAAAACTAATAACGCTTCTATAATTTTAATGTTCTAAATGCATGAGAAGGGTTGATTAATTATTACAAAAAACGGTTCATCGATTTAGTTCAATAATTTTTATTAAGATTATGAAAATTATTACTTTCAACGCGAGCGTCACGCGTGCCAATAACGCCGCGCATGACACATATGGTATTTTCTTTCGGACATAAATAGCCTTCGACAGCAAATTGTCTACTACCGAGCAGCACAGAAAAGAAGATAAACCCCCTCTTTGTGGACAGCGAGAGGAAACCTCTCCTCTAACCATTGTGTCGCTTTTGTTTACTTCTAGTTATTTGTTTCCGAGCATGTAACTCGTTCAGTCTACTAGTACTCTGGGTACTTCATGTTTTTCCAGGACATCCCTGAGGACGTCCCGTGTCGTGTGGTTGAAGGCTCCTTCAATGTCCATGAAGGTTCTTACAGCAAATTCTCTATTCTCCAGTTGGGCATGGATAAGCTGTTTTGACTTATGCAGAGCGGTCTCAGCAGATCGGTCTATTCTATATCTGTGTTGGCTTGCTCTATGTAGCTTTTATCCCTGAGAGTTACGTCTGATATATCTATCGACTAATCTCTCAGCTGTTTTAGCAAGAACGGTGTCAATCTAATGGGACGGAAATCCTCAGTGGAAGTTTATTGGGATGAATACAATCTTCGCTCCCTGTCATACGTCTGGCACATGTCCTAATATAAGGCTCGCTCGAATCGCTCTGATTAGGGGACCTAATATAACGTGTCTCGCCTTGTTCAGGTGTACTGGATATATGTCATCTGGTCCAGATGATTTGTATGGGTTGAAGCATTCTAGGAGTCATTTTAGCTTTTCTGGAGTTACAATGAGGCACGCTAGTTGCAACTTTGAGGCCCATTAGTCGCTACACGTCGCTGTTTAGCCGTCTCTCTGATATCCTCCTGTGTTGATGGATCTTTGTTTGTCCCTTTAAACTAGGAAAATGTACCTTCATCAGTTAGATTAGAATTTCTGCGTCTAACGTAGAGAAGCTACCTTCTGAGAATTTTAGGGTTCCAACGATGGCCTCAGGATTACTAGATAATATCCTTTTTACCTTGCTGCCTCAGTTCCACTAAATATCTCTTCAACGAAGAAAGCCCATTTCCTTTGTCTAGCCTTTCTTATTTCGATTCCATACTGATCCCTCTCTTGGTTATATTCTTGCCATGTAAGTAGGTCCTTACTTTTTTCGGCCCTCTTAAGGAGTTCTCTCGTTCTCTCTCTGAGCTTGGCCAGGTTGTTATTCCACCATTTGACTTGACCTTAGTCTCGTGAGTGAGCAGTTCTGGTGATAGCAGATCTTGACGGCCGCCTCTGGTGTAGATGCGTCGTCAATTGTCTTGGGAAAGTCTCTTAAAACTTTAGCAAGAACTGCCGAGTATTTCCGGGTTTTTGGGTCTTTTCTGCCATAAGAACCTGATTTGTTCGTGATCTGGTAGCAATGGTTCACTCGAAACCCTCAAATTTGTTATTTTTCTGTAAGGTCCTTTGAGAATAGGGTAAATTTATTACTTCTTACCTTATAGAGTTTTGAAATGTTGGTGCTTTTCCGACATTCAGAATGTCTAGATCTATGGTTATCAGATATTCTATTAGATCTTGACCCCGTCGATTTGTGCCGGTGCTACCACAGCTGATGGTGCGCATTTGCATCGCATTTTATCAGTGGAGGTGTTTTTAGTGCCTTATAATATTGCACCAGTCGCGTGAGCTCTATCGTTAGCATGAATATTTTCATCATCGTCGGGGAAGTAAGCTGATGCTATGGTTATTTTTCTGACGTTTCGGATTTCTGTTGTGACTACCATTAGGTCCCTTGTACACAGTTGCCATGGATGCACTAGATTCACTCCTTTTATCACAATGCATGCTCTAAGTTTAATGGCTGTCGCATCTCTAAGACACTGCAACTCTCCCAGAACCCTAACAACACCTTTTACTAGCCATGTTTCCTGGACCAAGGTCCTGCCCCTCTGCAATACAGCAGAGGTGCCTTTGCTGCTGTGCAAGCTAATCTGGATTATTTGCAATTGTAGTTGGGGATTTTAAGTCATATCTACCAACATCACCTCACGTCTGTCCCGTCCAAAGCCTTTTGAGATACCTTGAATGTGACCCGACCCACTTCCATCCAGGGTTTTAGGTCCAGCGCTTCTAGCGCCCTGATTTGAGACTCAGGTAGCTGGAACATCTGGACATATTTTTCCCCGGTGTCCTGCTTTCGTAAGATCTCCCTTTAACGTTGATAAGAACTGCCAGCAAATAGTACAGAGGAGTAAGGTCGGATCGACTGTTATTGAGGAAATTCCAGAAGGAATTTTGAATGTAGTTTTCGAGTGAGAAGACAGACATTTTAATTTAATAGACGATACTAAAATATAATTACTCGCATAAGTTGAATCACTCTTTTGAAATAATTGCCTTTAAAAATGAATTTTTTAGTTATGGAACTAAAGAAAATTATGTGGTTAAATGATCTATTTTATTTAAATTCTTAATTGAGTAGGCTGAAATTGACCCTCCCGAACAGGTAAGTTGACATCTCATACAGGGTTCATGCAAGTCGACTCTAAAGTTTCACACTCCACTAGTAGCGCGACAATCTTATAAGGACCTTATACAAGAATAAGCTGACTACGTCGACGGTCCTTCCTTATTCATCCAATGCATGAGATACATAATCGGTCGGGTAGAGTAGCATATTGTAGTTTTCCTCCTGGATTTCTGCAACGTAATATAAGGGTTTTTCGAATAGGCAAAGGAGAGCATAATAAGCGAATTAATATTAGTCCCTATTCTTCTAGATCATTGCAGCGGAATTAGGGCAAATTGCATGGAATTTTCAGGTGCATTCGGATGAATCCATGAGAATTTTCTAACCGTATTTTGGCAACACTGTTGGTGCTTTTGGATAGTGGATTTTGGTAATGGATGTGGACAGTAAGTATATACAAAAATATGCAATTTAAATGATGGTTAAATCAATAAAAACTCTGTAAGTATGAATAAATTTAATAGTGTAATGTCAATGTACACAGAAATTCTCCATATATTGTGAGTATTTACGTATATATTTTCTGTAAATTCAGTGACATCTCGAACTACAGTAGAATAATTATTTGGTTTAGTATATATAATATAATAAATAATTAATTCCTTATTCTGATCAACAATAAAATCAATTGATTTAACAAATCGTCTGTTGATAAGTTGTACAAAACTATCACAGGTATAAATTGGGCCCGCCAGGGCGTAATTGGAGAAAATTTTGAAAAATGGGCCTCCCAAGTGGCCTTTTAAGCCTATTTTGGCAAAATTGAGCTTAATTGGGCTTAGGTTATTTGGGCTTAGTTGTGCTTGGTTATTAGGTTAATCGGGCTTAGTGATTGGGTTAATTGGGGTTAGTTGTTGAGTTAATTGGGCTTAGTTGTGCTTAATTGGGCTTGTTTATCGGGTTAATTACGCTTAGTTATTGGGTTAATTGGGCTTGGTTATCGGGTTATTTGGGCTTAATTAGACTTACTGAGGCTTCTTGGTCTAAGAGATGGCGCTAATATAATGGAACATGCGATAGAAACCCTTGATACCAGCAGAAGTATTACGGTTTATTTTCCTTGATATAAGCACCAATCACAGCCAAAATTTCCGTTGCATTGAGTGGATCTATTCAATTGTGCAAAGGTTGATTATCCACGCATGCAAGTAATGCGTATACTTTTACAAAGCGTTCTTTTTTTTTATGCTGCAAATAATACCTGTATTTGAGAGGTTATTCATTACTATAACAAAAACTTTTATAAACACACTGATTTCCGGCTTTTCTAATCCACACCATAATACAGTTGTTATAGAACGTTTTAATCTCTGATTAGGAGGAATTTCTAAAACTGTTACGTATATAGGCCATATTGAACATTTAAACGATTTAAACACTGGCGCCTCCGTTTGTTTTGAAGGTCAGCGATGCATACGTATGTCGCTCATTTTCATTCAGACCGGCTACAAATTTACTATAAAAGTTACCGTCGTATATGTCTTCAATTAAATCCTATCATGAGTTTCTATAGACTCTTGTATAGCATCAGAAAGATATATTGTAACAGAAAAAAAGTATGGGGTTGATGGATTAGACGTATCAATGGATTTATTCCCTATTGAAAAATCTTACGTGAGATCTTATGCCACAATCTGATCTGAATTTTTTTTTTTTTTTATTTTTAAAGGACTAAACACCGTGCAAAATGTGGTTAAACTGGTTATTATTTTTTTCGATGCTCACATAGCATGGATGATTCCCCAAACTTCCCAATGTAAGTTACAATTAATGTTCCAATGTAAGATATTAGAAAGCTTCTAAAAAGATTTAAAACGGATTCAGAAAAGTTCCAATTGAATATTACATTGAAACCCTGTTGAAAATATCCAGCTGGAAATCCAGGTGGAAATTCCAGCTGGATTTCTGGGGAATGCAGGTGCAATTTATACCTTGATTTCGAATCAATTTAGTTGAATTTAATGGATATCCAGATGGAATTTCTACCTGGAATTTCCACCTGGAATTTCCATCTGGAAAATCCATCTGGATATCTAATAAATCCACCTAGATTGATTCGAAATCAAGATATAAATGGCACCTGCATTCCCCAGAAATCCAGCTGGATAAATTCAACCAAGGTTCCCCAGAAATCCAGCTGGATATTTTCAACAGGGAAACTTCCTGAAAGATTACAAAGTTAGTTTCAAATCAGTTTATTTGTAATTATTATATGTAAGTTTACGACAAACATGGTTAAAGCTTTCATGGAAGATCTAATATGATCTTCCAAGAGACTTTCATGAAAAAATTCTGTAAGCATTTCTAAAAGTTTCTGTAAACATTCGCAATGACTTAATTTTTATTGTTACTTTTAAGCTTACAGAGAGTTTTGCTAAAACTTACAGGGAAGATCTACTATGACCTTCCAAGAAACTTTCATGAAGGAATTCTGAAGCATACCGAAAGCTTTGCTGGCGCTTTAGAAAACTTTCATGATTACATCGTAAGATTAAAATTGTCTTAATTTGGATTCTTGTGTACAAGATTACCGAAGTTCTCCTGAAGATTAATTGAATGTTATATGTTTATTCGATTAAGTTCAGTCGCTCTTATATAAAACATAAATGTAATATTCATGTACGTTCAACTTGAACCTTTATATACTCTAAATATGTTTAAAATCAAATAAAACATAAATAAATAAATTATCTCCTGGAGTAAGGCGATGATCACATGTAACATTCGATATCATCATCACAATGATGTCGTTGGGTAAGTGGTCAAGATGGATGCTCAGTATCCTCATGCACCCGGGTTCGAATCCAACCTGTCGGCCGAATTTTTTTTCTTACTAATTGCTGTAATTAATTAAATGAAATAATTATTCAAAACTAATAAGAAACAATGAGAATTTATATTTTGTGAATTAAATGACATAGTTCATAAATGCTAGAGTAATCTTTTTGCAATCTTGCATGGAATTTTTCTACAAGCTTTCGAAAAAGTTTCTAGTAACCTTTAACGGAAGCTTTTTAACAGTTCTATGTGCGGACATTATGTGCTTTCAAAATGATTACAGTGGAAGCTTTAAGAAAGATTACAAACTTCCATAGAAGCTTCCAAAAATCTTCCAAGAATCTTGCATGCTATGTGGGTGGGACTTAGAATTTTTTCAAATACGGAACTTAAAAATTTTGCTACAAGTCCCATAAAAAAAAAAATCTTTAATAACGAGTTTATCCACATTTTACACGGTGTTTAATCCTTTATAAATAAAAAAATTTCAGATTAGATTTTGGCGTAAGATCTCACGTAAGATTTTTTAATAGGGTTACACCTGTTACAGATTTTTTAGTTCGTTACACTTGGCAATGTTCCTGTCTAATTGAAGCACGTTGGATAAATAGCATAAAGCTATATACGATTTGCTGGGTTACATATTGATTTATTTTATAACGAGTTTCAGGTAACACAGCTGTACCACAAATACAAGTTATCACTTTGCGAAGATTAGCTAAACCTTTTGCAGATAACCTGTTGGTGTTTTCACAGTTTGTATTATATTTTAATATTTTAATAATTTAAAAACATTGAGTAATTGATTAACAATTATTTTGGTGCTATAAAGCACGCATCAATTATCAAATTTCTATGTATGGTATACTTTTGAACGCTTGGCGCCAATGCAATGTAGCCACTCTTTTCACCTCCAGCTGCTACTCCCTACACCTCAGAGTTCAATTTGTTATCTTTATGTAGAAATAAACTATTGACAAATAAGTGTTAATAGAAAGGAGGCCGAATGTTTCTTCCTACATTACAATAACTATTTGGCCTCTGACAGAAAAGTGTTATATAGGTTTTCGTATCAATTTTACCCCCCGAATCGATTTCCGCATTCAGATTTTAAAAATTATGAATTGTTTGTAATTTGTTTAAATAATTTGTCATAAACAATTGCAAATGACATAAGAAAAAATACGTATATTTTATTTTTCACTTATGCAAAGGATAGCACAGTTTGTTTTTCGCTATCTCAACCAGTCTTAGCATAGACTTTAATGGGGTAATTCGTTTTAATTGTACTTTATTCAATACTTTTCAATTCAAATGAATGTAGCTTTAATCCTTTCGTAATGTTTAATTAATTTTAGTCCGAATTATTATTTTCCAGCTGGAATTCCAGATGGATTTTTCAGACAAATGACTGGATTTCCATGTGGATTTTCTGAATGTATTTTAATGAAACCCAGGTGGATTTTCTACATGGATTTCAGTGAAATCCAGGTTGATTACAAGGAAGACTTTTGCAATTACCAAAGACAGGAAAATATTTAATAATTTAATAATATTTTTAAAAAATAAATGTTGAAAGAGTTAATTAATTTATTTAACATAACCCACATAGCATGAAAAATTTTTAAAAGGTTTCTGAAAGATTTCATGAAGGGTTTGAAATGTTTCAGAAATCTTTCATGAAAAGTTTTTGAAATATTTTTATGTCCGCGACATCGATCCTGCAAAAATATTTCATGAAATGTTCGTAAAATATTTCATAAGAAAGTTTCTTGAAATATTTTTGTAAACTTTTTTAAATATTTTATGGTAGTATTTAGCAGTTACATGAAAAATAGAAGAAAGGTTTTTATATTATATTATTATACAAAATAAGTATTTCATATGATTTATTTATTGTAATATTTATAAAGCTACTTATTACATTGAAATAAATAAAATACTAAAACTATTTTGTGTAATGTAAAGTTCATATTATTATAGGAACCGTAGGATTTATTTTATTATTTTAATTATACTATAACAGGGTTGCATGATTTTGAATTGATGAACTCACGAATCCAAAAATCAAATTTATTTGTGAATTGATCCGTGGGACAAATAAGAAATAAAATTTAATTGTGAATTGATTCAAGCGACAAATAAGAAATAAAATTTATTTGTGATTTGATTCAAGTGACAAATAAGAAATCAAATTTATTTCTGATTTGATTCGTGGGACAAATAAGAAATCAAATTTATTTATGATTTCATTCAAGCGACAAATAAAAATAAAATTTATTTGCGATTTCATTCAAGCGACAAATAAGAAATAAAATTTATTTGCGATTTGATTCAGGCGACAAATAAGAAATAAAATTTATTTGCGATTTGATTCGACTCTCAAATAATAAATCAAATTGATTAAAAACAAATAAATTAATTAATTTTAAATGTTTTTTTTTAAGTTGGCTTAAGAAAAATTCTTTTTGACCTTCTAAGCGCGCTATTTCTTACCGCCGACTTGTTTTATTGCTTGACTCTAGAATGATACTCAAGCAAAAGCAGAACATTTAGTCTAATGAACATTTTGTCTGAAATTCCAGTCGCTCAAAAAGGTCTAGTTGCAATTCAAAAAGTACTTGACCAGATGCTCTTCAGTCGCGTTTAACGTAACATATACACGGTGTTAAAAAATGAACTGGCACGACCAGTATATCCGTGTTCAGAGTAACATTCTAAGCACTTTTTCACTTTTGGCATTTTTCAGAATTTGGGATAATTATGGAGTTACTGTTAATTAAAATCTACAATAATTAGCCAATCAGCGCTCTAGCTGACGCTGGTAGGCGGGGTTTACTCGAGCAGTATGGGCCGCGCGGGGAGAGTCATGCGGGGATCATCGTCAAATCGAGCGCTGATTGGCTAATTATTGTAGATTTTAATTAACAATAACTCCATAATTATCCCAAATTCTGAAAAATGCCAAAAGTGAAAAAGTGCTTAGAATGTTATTCTGAACACGGATATACTGGTCGTGCCAGTTCATTTTTGAACACCGTGTATATTTGAGCAAAAAATTCTTTAAAAATTAATTAGTTAATGGTTTAATTTGTTATTTGTCCCACGAATCAAATCGCAAATAAATTTTATTTCTTATTTATCGCTTGAATCAAATCACAAATAAATTCTATTTCTTATTTGTCCCGCGAATCAAATCACAAATAAATTTGATTTCTTATTTGTCTCACGAATCAAATCATAAATAAATTCTATTTGTTATTTGTCCCACAAATCAAATCACAAATAAATTTGATTTCTTATTTGTCTCACGAATCAAATCATAAATAAATATGATTTCTTAATTCATAGTGGATTTTAAATCTAAAAGTATTTGAAATCACGCAACCCTGTACTATAATTTATTTTAAATTGATAATACAAACATATAAATATTATATGTTAAGATTGGCATCCCCTTAAATGAAAAAACTTTCTTTCGATCAGATTCGAACCTCCGACGTTCCGATTCAGAGCCCAACACCTAGTCCACTTGACCACGAGTCCTTGTTTGTATATTACATTTATTTCGCACTTAAGCGGGTGCCTAACTTAATTTTCGTGCTCTACTATACCGACGATTCTCTATGTTCTTTGCTAACCTCTAAGGCAAATTTGATTTTTCAAATAATTTTGAAACGGCTTGCTTAATGGCAGTTCTGTTTGTATCAAAATATTATTTATAATTCGTAGAATGTGCGTAGACTTCTTTTTTGGCTGATTTCATTTCCTATTGCTGAAAATACTGATTTATTTTTCAATTGGAATTGAAATTAGCCAAAAAAGAAGTTTACGCATATTCTACGAATTATAAATAATATTTTGATGCAAACAGAACTGCCATTAAGCAAACCGTTACAAAATTATTTGAAAAATCAAATTTACATTAGATGCTATAGCAGAGAATATAGAGAATTGTCGGTACAGTAGAGCGCAGAAATTATGTTCGGCATCCCCTTAAGAGAAATTCGCAAAATTGAGTTTGAGCATTATATGAGAAAAAAGCTATTATTATTAAACAATAATTATTGTACAACATTTATTATTTTATTCATTTTGGCGTAAGATTTTCAAGATTTATCCTTGAAATTTAATGCGACTACGTTAAATACATTGAAATTGTTTGAATGTATTCTTGCTAATTAAATTA
Source organism: Sycophila sp. Sp_5 (assembly GCA_018906775.1). Lineage (NCBI taxonomy): Eukaryota > Metazoa > Arthropoda > Insecta > Hymenoptera > Eurytomidae > Sycophila > Sycophila sp. Sp_5. Next base: position 27,750 of record JACCID010000353.1, read on the forward strand.
AGAAAACTAAAATCATTAAATGGTCAATATTCACATATAAAATAAATAAGAATTAATTTATTAACAAAAAAAAAAAGATATAAAAAAAAAGTTCTATAAGGGATTTGAACCCGATCCCAAAAATTACAATTCCGGCATGTTATCCTCTGAGCTATTACAACATATAGTGTTACATATCCTATTTATATACGCAAACATTAAAATTCAGGCATTGACTACAAATAATAAATGTTTATATGAATTTTAATATGGAAGTACATTAAATTCGAGAACATTCACAACAATTTCAATGTAGTCACATTAAATTTCAAGTATAAATGCAGAAAATTATTTTATTAATTTCAACATTAAATTTTTTGCATTTATACTTGAAATTTAATGTGACTGCATTCAAATTTACATTGAAATTTTTGTGAATGTACTTTTAATAAATGTACTTGTGAATATATGCGTTAAAGTGATAGTTATGTGTGTTTCTAACTTTTAAAGTACTATTAACAAAGTTATAATATAACTTTGCATTGAATTTTTGGCACAAGGTGATTAATTTTACATTCATTTACCAAATATTAAAAGCGGATTCATTTTTTCGGCATTGAATTATATTAAAAAGGATTAAACTCTAATGCCAAAATTAGGCATTAAAAAAGGTTTTTTTCCATAGCATTAGTGTGGATTCAATTTACATATTTCCTTTCGGTATTAAAAGCGGATTAATTTATTCAGTATTGAATTATATTGAAAAGAATTAAACTCTAATGCCAAAATTAAGCATTAAAAAAGTTTACTTTCTATTGCATTAAAGTGGATTAAACATGAATATTTCCTTTGAGTACTAAAACAGATTCAAATTTTCAGCATTAAATTATATTAAAATAGATTAAATTTGTATACTTATTTTAGATATTATAATCGATTTCTGGGTATTTGGGTTAAAATTAATTAAAATTGATTTAATGCGAATTTCAAAATTAGTTGTGATGTCCCGAGCGGCACCGTCCGCTTGATTTCTTTTATTGTTATCTATCTCTTTTGCCGGCTTTTGCCGCAGCGCATTTCGCTCGCCCGGCCGAGAGCTCGCAGCGGCGAGACGACTCGGCCAAGCGCCGAGCCATGCATCGTCAGCGAGGCGATAAAGATAAGGACCGCGCGCGCGATACTTGATCGCAGCGGCGATCCGCGCTCTTTAAAGTCATAAGGAAATTTGCGCTTTTACTTTACTTTTATTTAGAATTAGATTCGAGTGTTCGCATAGCTCGAACGAGGGCTATTCTTCTCCTTCTCGTGAAGGCGAGAAGGATGTTAGGATCTGCGGCGCGCGGCGAAGTCGGCTAAATGCGTAAATGCCGCAGCGCATCTTCGCACGGCCGAGAGCTCGCAGCGGCGATACTGCTCGGCCAGCGCCCAGGCGCACCGTCAGCGCGTTTATGCAGATAACGCCGCGCGAGTATTTTTATCGCGGCGACAATTCAAGGCGCTGCCGAATAGATATAAGGAAGTTTTTTTTATTCTCGTTCGTCTTTCCGGAATAATCCTGTTTGCGTACTGACTCGCCGGAAGGACACCGGAGTCCATCGCGCGCAGCGAAAGCAGACCATCGGGTCGATTTCCCTCGACGCCCAACACCCTCCCGGGCCAGATCGACTGCGCTGCAAGTTCGGATATTTCGGGGAAGCGTGGGAACGGCGCGAGCTAAAAGCACTGCGCAAGACTCAGCCTCGGCCGACACCAGGGCGGCTTCGGGTATCCGTGCGAAGCGCGGGAACAGCGCAAGCAGCGTTCGCGAAAAGGATCAACGTATGCTCTTTCCGCGAAGCGGAGGAAAGATAGGAGCCCTGGTGCAGTCGGTCGGCGCTGAGTTAGTGTCTGGCGACACCCAAGCTCTGAAGGAAGAATGATACTACTGGGGAGGGACGAAAATGACAACTTTTTTTTTTTTTTTTGCTTCTCCGCGGTGCAGCGGAGAGATGCGGCAGTTGCAATTGAGCAAGCCACCGGGACGGTGCGCTTTAGTCGAGATCCCGCGAAAGCTCTCCGCTGCGCCAACTCCTTCGTCGCGTGCGTTTCTGGAGTGGAGCTGCCGCGAGAATAGGCCGGTATAACGACCGCTTCCGCGAGGCCATTCGCGAGCGACCTTGTGAACTGTTGTGCCACGGATTCGTCCTCGCGTTGCTGGTTCGCCACGGTCGCGCCGCATCTTCGTGCCAGTGAGCGAGATATTGTGTTGGTTGTACCAAACGGTTTGTGACCGTGGAATTTAGTGAAAAGGTGAAGGAAATACATATATACAGTGAAAAAGGAAAAGTTATTTTTCCCCCAAATTCCCTCCGATTCCTCGTACCTCGTGCGCCGTGCCATCGCCATTTCCGTGTACGCGCAGCCCAGCAGCGTACAGCAGCCGCCGATCCAGTCGCGCAGCCCCGCAGTAGGTCGCAGCTATCGCGTCGGTCACCGATTGCGGCCATCGAAAGGTAAGTGCCAACGACACCGTGAACCATGGTGCTTGCGGGGCGCCCGAATAACCTCAAATGCACGAAGGCGGGCGTTGGCCGATCTCGCGAAAAATGAGGTCCAGCCGCTCGGGACGTAACATTAGTTTTAAAAGAGAGATAAATTTTATTTTATTAAAATGTATTAAAAGTCATTGTAATTAAGCATTAAATGTTATTTACATTTTACAGTATTAAAATAAATTAAAATCGTCTTAAATGAATACCACTATTTCATATTTATATGAATTCGGATTAAAGTTCATTAAATAAAATTAACTTTCAATTGTACTATTTTATATTTAAATAAATTCGGATTAAAGTTCATTGAATAAGATTAGTTTTTAATCCTACTATTTAATATTTAAATGAATTCGGATTAAAGTTCATTAAATAAGATTAATTTTCAATCCTACTATTTAACATTTAAATGAATACGAATTAAAGTTCAATAAATCAGATTAATTTTCAATCACGGCTACTGACCAATTGAATTGAACAGTATTCGTTATATTAAAATGTATTAAAATAGATAAAATTTTAATACATTTCAATCTACATTAATCACGTATTTCCAGCAGGGGCAGTATTATACTGCTAATGGATATCTATCGAGCCTAATATTTCTAAGGTACTGCAAAAATATTTGAATGTAACATATGTCAAAGAAATATTGTGATGATATTTCAGCAATCTTGCGTTGAAATATATCACAATAAAATATTACTGAGATATTCCATCTATATTAAGCAGAAATAATCTTCTTTAAAATATTCACAAAATATTTTAGCAATATTCAATTATGCTATTTTATTAAAGCTTGCAATCAAATATCATAATATTGCAAAAATAATGATCAGATGTATATCATGCAACAATATTCCCGCAATATCACAGCAATAATTTAAAGATGAAATGATTGAATATCACAATGCAATATCGCAGTAATACTGAAAAATTGTTGAATAAAGATTTATTGTACAGAAATATTCGTGCAATATTCTGTGGCGTCGCAGACCAGCGCGCCACAATTATCGGCACATACAACTCTACCTCAGCCTTGTGGTTCTCAGTCGCGCCGCCAGCGGAAGCAAGCGCTAGTTCCGCAAGAGCTGTTCTAGTTCAGAGAGCTGCGCCTCGTTTCTCTCTCTACTTCGTCCGGCTCTTGAACAGCGCGCATCTCTCGAGCAGCCTTAGGTTCTGAACCGCGCAAGTTTCGCTTATCGTTCATCACGCCACACCTCTGGCGTCTTATACAAAGTGTATATAGTGACTTCCATTAAATAGCAACTACAGAGCACAAATGTTTTGTTGACTTTTAACCCTTTCCGTTCCCGGCCTCATGCGTTCTCGGCTCATAGAGACCGAAGCGTATGCAGTTCCCGCCGAACTGTGCCTGGCTCAGTGACTTAGTCAGCACATAGAAATCCCAACAATTCCAACGACAATTCAAAGATGATGTGAATATTCTAATGCATTGTTGCCATAATACTCCGAATATATTAAATAGCAATGTATTGTATAGAAGTCTTCAAGTATTATTGCAACAATAATTCATAGATGAGGTGATTTGAATATCATAATGCAATATTACAATAATACTTCGAGAATATGAAGTAAAGTAATATCGTACAGAAATATTCCTAAAATATTACATCAACAAATTTAAATTAAATTATTTTGAATATCGCACTGCAATATTGGAATAATATTACGAGAATATCGTAGAGGAATATCGTGCACGAATATTTCTGCAATATTATATATATTGTTTAAAGAATATTGCACAAAAATATTCCTTAAAAATTACATCAATAACTGAAAGGTAAAGAATAGAACATTTTGAATATCATATATATGCCACATTCCTTACAATATTATTATTCTAAAATGTTAATTAAAAAATTGAGTGCACGAATATTTCTTTCATATTAAAATTTATGTAGGCAAATGTTATGATAGTTAAGTGGATAACATGCCGGAATTGTAATTTTTTGGATCGGGTTCAAATCCCTTATGGAGCTTTTTTTACATCTTTTTTTTTGTTAATAAATTAAGTTTTATTTATTTTATATGTGAATATTGATCATTTAATAATTTTAGTTTTCTTAATTTAATTAGCAAGAATACATTCAAACAATTTCAATGTATTTAACGTAGTCGCATTAAATTTCAAAGATAAATCCTGAAAATCTTACGCCAAAATGAATAAAATAATAAATGTTGTACAATAATTATTGTTTAATAATAATAGCTTTTTCCTCATATGATGCTCAAACTCAATTTTGCGAATTTCTCTTAAGTGCGAAATAAATGTAATATACAAACAAGGACTCATGGTCAAGTGGACTAGGTGTTAGACTCTGAATCGGAACGTCGCAGGTTCGAATCTCATCGAAAGAAAGTTTTTCCATTTAAGGGGATGCCGATCTTAACATATAATATTTATATATTTGTATTATCAATTTAAAATAAATTATAGTATAATTAAAATAATAACATAAATCCTATGGTTCCTATAATATGTGACGCGGGGTACTGCGTGGGCATTAATGTAATTTATGTAAGTTTATGTGGTACCTCACAAAACACTCGCGAAATTCGACAATTTATATCGACAGGAAATGGTCCAAAACGCGTTAAAAACATGGTTCTACAAAAAAAAAAATTTCAAGGACTTAGACGATTTTTAGAAATTCAGACTTTTTTTCTACCATAGTCAGATGGTGTTTTGGCGTGATTTATCACCTGATTTATCACCTGACATATCACTTGACTTATCACGTGATTTTTTGCAGTAGGGTATAGAAGTTCGTGCATGATAACAAATTTATGACTGTTTCAAGATTTATTTAGGTGCAAATATAAATTTTGTCATTTCTTTTTTATTTATTAGCATATTTTGGGTTTCCAAATAACTGATTGTTAATACAATATTGCAGCAGATATACATATAAGTGTACAGGGTTTCAATTAAGTCCCGGGAGGGCTGAATATTTTCAGAGGTAAAGTAATTCTGATAAAGGTCAAGGTCATTTCTTAAGTAACTTTCAACGAGGAATCTAATGGTGACATTTACTTTGACCTTGGACTTGACCTTGAAGGTTATTTCAAGGTCAACTGTTTTTTTTTAAATAGGAACCCCCATTTTTAAGACTGGTAATCGATAGAGCGGGAAATTTTACATTCAGATACGTAATTAAGTCAGAGCTAGTGTTTGAACTTGAGGGTTACTCTAAGGTTATTTACACTCCAGCAAGGTTCTTAGATACCTCTGAATATTTTTGCAAGCGGTAAAGCTATTCCTCGTGTAACTTTCAACGAGGAACTCAATGGTGACCTTATACTTGACCATGGACGTGACCTTCAAGGTTATTTCAAGGACACCTATTGTTTTTAATGGAAATCTTCATTTTTTACACTGGCAATCGATAGAGTGGGAAATTTCTTTTCGAAAATAGTATTTGACGTGATCTTTAGAAGGTCAAATCAAGGTCAATTTTGGATAAACTGTCAAAACATTGTCGTATTCAAACTTTAGAGGATTTATGAAAGACTAAATGTTTGAAAAAGTTTTGAAACCAACAACATCGACCACCTTGACTTTGAGATCAGCCGTTGAGTCGTTGTTTCTGGGTAACGAAAAAGTAAGAATAAGGGCGATAGTAAGGTTATTAATTTAAAAAGTGCTTGAACTTTCAAATAATGTGCAAAGCTGATCTCGGTTTTGAAACGTTGATTAGAAACCTTCTTTTCAACGTTTGTATTTTCAACCGGGAACCCATCCGTGGTAACTGCTTTCCCTACTGAAAATGTGTGCGCGGTTTTTCGTGTCGCTTTTCGTGTCGCTTTTTGCGTCACCTTATCAAGAAAAAAGAGACAACTAATTGCGCAACTAATCTGTAAAAAAAAAATATAGAAAATTATATTATGTACAATAATAGAATATAATAACTTTAAAAAATAAAATTAATAAAAATCAAAAGGACTTGGACTTCTGATCGGCTTCCTTGCTCAAGAAGGTTCCTGGGCACCCCGACCTCATTTACAGGAACTATTTTTGGCTGGATTTTAGCAACTTAAGGACTTTCCAATGGAATTTGGTCCCTGTTGAAAATATCCAGCTGGAAATCCATGCATGGACTGGATTCCAGATGGATTTCTGGTGAACCTTGGTTGAATTTATCCAGTTGAATTTCTGGAGAATGCAGGTGCAATTTATACCTTCATTTCGAATCAATCTAGGTCGATTTAATGGATTTCCAGCTGGATATTTTCAACAGGGTTGACCCATTTCAGTAGTCTATTAAATATCTTACGTAAAATCTTACGTAAGATCTTATGCCAAAATCTGATCTGAATTTTTTTTATTTATAAAGGACTAAACACCGTGCAAAATGTGGATAAACTTGTTATTAAAGAATTTTTTTAGATGTGTAGCAAAATTTTTAAGTACCGCATCTGAAAAAAAATTCTTTAATAACAAGTTTAGCCACATTTTGCACGGTGTTTAGTCCTTTATAAATAAACAAATTTCACATCAAATTTTGTCATAAGATCTCACGTAAGATTTTTCAATAGGGTCTTACTTATTAAATTCCTTTATTTTTTCAACTCTCTCTTTGAAGTCACTTAAAGAAAAGGCATTCGCTCCAACAACGTCGTATCGTACAGTTACTGAGTTTTTGGTGATAACACCTCTGCACCTCTAACTTCGTGAAATTGAGGATCTTCCTCGTGGATATCAGCTTTGACCTGATACTGCACAGCGTCTACTCGTGCACGAATACCCTCGGGGTCAGTAAGAATGCAACACTTTTTAAAGGTTATATTTTCTCATTTTAAATACCAACGCATCACCCGCCATATTACAATTAATACGCACGCGCAGAATTTACCGTATACATAAAAATTAATTATTTATTTAAATTATTTAAATGAATTATTCAATGACTAAGGGAACTGGCATTTTAATATTTCTAATTACGAGCAATCATTTGAAATTGCTGGGGCGTCTCAAAAAGCAGTAATTATAAAAACTATTAATTTTTAAAAAATTTTTAGCACACGAAGCTTTTTTTAATTATAAATAAAAAAATAAAATACGCGGTATTTTTTAATTACATTTTATTAAAGAGCAAATCACGCGTAATTTTTTTGTATAATCGAAATTGACAAATTTTATTACTGTGTGCCCAGTTCACGGAAGTACCGAAAACTGCGCTTCCCTTGTGTATTTATCCGAGTTATTGTTTGTATATAAGTAAAGTGTATAATCCGTTATTTAAACAGAGTTGGAGTTCTTTAGTGTGTACCTCGGTTCCCTCGCTCCCCAGTAATTAGTTCTTAAGCACTAACTATACGCCACACTAGAGACACGAAATCTCCACACTTTCACTTCTTACAGTGACTTTCCATTAAATTCAAATAAGCCCGCGCTCGACCGACGCGATATATCTCGTACATGCGCATATCTGACATATTCTGACCGGATATTACAACCTCAAGGAAGAAAAAAAACGAAATGTAAATTAAAAAAAAAACTGAATTATCACAGAAAATTACCGTTATGAAATTTAATAATATAAAAAATAATGTTCCAACAAAGGAATATAATAAAATTGTTAAAAATAATTTAATGATTGGTAATTAATATTTTTTGAATGAATTGTATTTACCCTTCCAAGTCAAATATTTAATTATTATTTATTTTAGATTTTAAAAGATTAATTTTGATAGCACTGTTTATTATTTGCTCAGCATTTAGCACAATTACATTATTGATGGCAAACAATAAATCTAATATTTTGACAATTTCATTAATAGAAAATAAACATTTGATTCAGATATCGGATAAATTCTTATCTTTTGGTTTGGATTTTTCTTTGCTAAGACATCCAAAGAAGTTACCTATAAATGATCATAAATTTATTAATCTTGTAAAGCATCTTAGTCCAGCTTACATCAGGATTGGGGGAACAGCAGCTGATTGTGCTTACTTTAATTTGGTATTTAACTTTATATATGAACTATATTAATTTCTTAAAATATTTAATGCTTGTTTTAATTTCTTGAAATATTGAATTTTATTACAGAATACTAATAAATTTATATCCAAAGAAGAAAATTCAGAAAATATATTTGGGCTTAATCTAAATGATAATCAAGATATCAATAATTTTACATTCACAAGCAGTGACTTTCTTTCTTTATATAAATTTACTAAAAAAGCTGGTGTAAAAATGATATTTGATTTAAATGTTTTGCTAAGAAATCCAAATGGATTGTGGAACAATAGCAATGCCAAAAAAATAATAAATTTTGCTAAAGCTCAACAAATGGAACTTGACTGGCAATTGGGAAATGGTAAAAAGTTAAAAAAAATATATTTCTATTTTATTATTATCTAAGAGTTAATATCAGTCACTGCAATCATTTCTTAAAGAACCAAATTCATTTTTTCATGTTTTCAAGGTAAAAATTTCAGCACCACAGCTAGCTGAAGACTATTGCACATTACGAACTCTATTAAACAATTCAGGATATGAAGGCAGCCTACTTCTTGGTCCTGAGGTAAATCATATTGGCGATGACATTCATAATGGAGAAAATTATCTAGAAGCATTTTTAAGTAACATCAACAACTGCGTTGACTTTGTTACATGGCACCAATATTATTTAAATGGACACACTGCAGAAGTACAAGATTTTTTAAATGTAACTGTTTTTAATCACTTGCCTAGGCAAATCAACGATTTAGAAAAAATTATTAAAAGAAGTGAACAGAATATTGCTATATGGCTTTGTATATACTTTGTTTTAAATAATGATTATACTTTAATTAAAAATTGTTGAATAAAAATAAGTTAAATACTTTTAGCTGAAACGAGTGCTGCATATGGTGGAGGTGCACCACAATTATCAGACAGATTTGTTGCTGGCTTTTTGTGGCTTGATAAATTAGGGTACAGTGCCAAAGCAGCTGTTCAAGTTGTGATAAGACAATCTCTTTTTGGTGGAAATTATGCCATGATTGGAGCTGATCTTGAGCCAAATCCTGATTGGTGGGTGGCTGTATTGTACAAAAAATTTGTTTCAGAAAAAGTTTTAATATTGTCTGCACCACATAACTTTGGTGAATTACGAGTGTATGCACACTGTGCTACAACATCAGGAGCTGTTGTATTCTATGGAATAAATTTAAATTCTGTACAGATTAAAATTCATATTAATGGACTAACAAAGAAAGCTTGTACTTCTTCTTATATTCTTACTTCAGATAATTTACAATCAAGGTAAATAAATCTTATTAAGTAAACAAATTAACTTCATTATATAAAACTTTTATTCAACTCACATTTATTCTGATAGAAACATTTTTCTGAATGAAAAGATTCTTAAATTGAGATCCGATGGAAGTTTACCAGACATTATTCCTTTAAAAGTAGAAGGAAACAAAGATACTTTAATATTACCTTATTCAATGTTTTTTGTGGTGGTAGAAGGAATGGAAATAGCAGCGTGTTCATAAATTGAAAATAACCTCTTTTACAGAACTTTAATAACTCTTAATGCAATAAACAATAATTATAATACATTGTTAACTTGATTTCATTTTTTTCTCTACTAACAATAGTATGAACCATCATAATCTAAATCATTTTATTTATGTTAAATTATTTACACTTATGTTGCAGCATTTTGTAATTACATAACAGAAAAAAAAAATTATTTCCATAATTACTAAAGGGATTATTTTTTATTTTTTCATGAAAATTTTATATTCTGCTATAGATATTACTATAGCATAACTTGTAAGAAAACTTAGTATGCCAAAGTTTAAAAATTCTTTAATTTTATTACAATAAGAATATTTTCTATTTTAATTAACTTATTTATGAGGTTATTACCTTATATATATAGATTTATACATGTACATGTAGACGCTTGTGGAACAAAACAAAATAAAAAAATTTTAAGTTAAACAAATCAAAATCAAATTTATAATAACAGTAAGATTCATTCATTTACAAATGATTTCATTTTTCTCAAGTTTATCAATATTATTCTTGGGTTGAAATTGTGATAGTTTTGCCTTTGGGATCATCAAAGCGATCCATTGTGCGTATATCCATAATCATTGTAAGACCCGAAATCATAATAAGTGCTAAAATGGCAGTTACAAAGATTCCGGTCCAAATAGGAATGCTCATAAATCCAACACAATCATAAACGTCGCCAAACTTACTTGCATTGAATTGAATTTGCATATTTATCAGTTTTAGAGTTATTTCATCCGACTTATTCTTATAAACAAATAAATTTTCTGAACCACAGTGGTAAGAAACATCCAATGGAAATTCAATATCAGTTTTACCTCTTAATATTTTCGAATCTTTATAATTGAATCCTATCATTTTGATGTAATCATTGCTAGATTTAACAAACTGTGCCTCTAAGCGAATTTTAGAATTGTCCTTGTCTTTAAAGTACATTGCCAAGTGTTCACCATCGAATGGATCATTTTGTATAAACTGTAGTTTGTAATAGTTATCTTGGCCAACCTTAAAAAAATTCTTATTTAATTCTGTACATGATATAAGCGATATGTATTTGGTATAATATCTTATGTTAATATACCTTAATGAAAGGGTTTTTTTCAGCATAAAATAAAATTTCATTCTTATAATTGATTTGCAAAGGGGGATCATCCTCGACAGCATCTCTTTTAATTCGTTCCGATGATGAAAAACTGCAAGACTTTCCAGTAAGAGCAACAACTAAATTTGGACTTGAAATTTTTACCATGTTATATATTGTAGGGATAGCATTAATATCAGTAACCTGCATTAAAACTAGTTGGCCTTCTGTTATAGAATCAGGATCATCTTCTATTGTGACATTGTAGGTTAATAAATTTTCAAAAACTGATATTGGTGATTCCACTGATGTTAAAAAACTCAAACTTTGTATGTTACTTAAAACCTGCAGGCTCTATATTTTAAAAAGAAGAAGAAGAATTAAACAATTAATCAGACCCTTTTCTAGTAAATATTTATTAGGATTTTTTTAGTGAAATAAATTACCTCTTTGTGTTGTTTTATATCTTCGATGCAGAAGTTATCTTTGACAAATACAATAACAGGTAGTAGACTTTTGCCTAATTTTTTTTTCAGGATTTCTTCAAACTCTGTCTGTAATGTATTGTGCAAAGGGTTAACATGACTAGTTGAGATTTCACCACTCCAAAGCATTACAGGAACATTTCCAGCATGTATAATAGCTAGGTGACACAGGAAAATAAAAGTAAAAAACCAATAGTTTGCTTTTTCTCCAGAATTCCACATTTTTCACGTTTTACAGTAATTTCTCAGTGTTTAGAATCTGTAAAATCAATAATAGTTTTGCTAGTTCCTCTAATTTGATAAAAAAAAATTGTGGAGAATTTTACCAAGCAATAAAGTACGAAGGACGAAGGACGAAGGACTCTATCTAATCCATTTAATATTGGAAATGGATTTCAGAATCTGTAATTAGAACTAATTAAAATACTCGCACTTAAATGAGGATCGAACAGGGGTGTAGGCCTATCATTTGGAAGAAAGCTAGGAGCGCACCTGATCGCTTGACTGTCATATGACGTAGTCACGTGCCTCACTAATGCTGCATTAAGATTAAATATTAAGGCTCATACAGTGAAAAAGTACGAGATAAGAAACACGGAAAAGAAGACGGCAGATGGCGCAAATGATCCTGTTGAAGTTTCTTACTCGATCGTGTTTTACAATAAACGTACTACTACACTGTAAAAAATCCCAAATGAAAATTACAATAGCGTTAGCGATTTTACGCTAGTGCTAGTAATTTTACGCTGTGAATTACAACGATCACTGACGTAAAAACTCAATGTGCTAGTATTTTTACGTTGACAGTAGCGATTTTACTATCACAATTTTATTTTCGCTACAGTTAATGTAGCTCGCATTATTACCCACATTCAATGTCACGATTTTACTAGTATAATGACGGCGAAATTTACGTCTTTGCTGGTAAATTTACGTTCTAACAAGTAATAGTACAAGTACGATTGCAATTTTACTACCACAAAAAATCCCTTCGAACGCCCATGCTCCAGGCACTACTGCCTGGGCAACGAACACTTCGATTATGGAATTCCTCACGTCTAGACGTCGAGAGTCCAGACGTTAAGAGTCACCTCTTAAGTTAAAGTTTACTAAATTAGATTATTTGAACATTGAAAATTATGTGCAGGCTATTTATTATTTTATTAATTACTATTTAAAATATTAAACAACGATGTTGAATTTAATCAGACTATATTTTAATAAAACTTTGGTTAGAAAATTGGTTTTTCATTCTTAATTATAAAATAAAGTTATTTATATATGCAAATTGATTTAGTTTTTACTAAATTATTCTTCCCATAAATTGCCATTCATGTAGTACAATCACAAATTATCTAGCATTTGCAATTGTCGCAGTAATTTTAAAATGATTCGCATTTATAACCTCAAACCTGGGCTGTACTGCGAAAATACTTCATCGGTCAGTATTTATGCTTATACGAGTGGTACTTCTACTCTTGTGGTAGTAAAATTATGAAAGCCAATAGTAACGTACACGTAAAGAGTAGTAATTTTGCAAAAGGGATTTTTAACAGTGTACGTAAAGTACTCCCCAGCGCGGAGCGCTTAAATCCGCGATGCGCGATTATTATGATTGAAAGGACGAAAATTTAAATAAAAGATTTCAAGAATTTGTGACGTGCAAATCCGATTCCCCTAATAAAAACCTGGACAACGAGGCCCCGCCGAGCGACGCCACGCCAATGCCAAATTTATTTATTTAAATTATTGAATGCTAATTTTTTTTCACGGAGGTACAACGGCACTCGTCCCGGAGCCCAATCAGCTGTTCGCTGAGGCGACACGAAAGCGACACCAGGATGAGCAGCTGGAGATGCCGACGACTTCCCGGAGTATCCCAAAGGAGAAACGCCGACGGACGACCCGGTGGGCACCGTTGGAGAGCGAGCAGGCGACGGCGAGCTCGCACGATCAGCTGTTGACCGGCGCCGGTCGACCGCCAAAGAGAATACACACCTACACGCACGCATACACAGCGTAGCAAATGCGAGGTGCTATGATCGCCTCTAGCGAGCAGCGCGAGTTAGAAGTAGTCAAACGATGCGGCGCGTGAACACGTGAAAGAAAGGCGAGACGGCGCGTGAGAGAGACGGAGAACGCGAGCGCAGCCGAGCCGAGCCGAGTCGCGACGAATGACGACACGCGGGCGCAGGGCCGTATGTAGTGCCTGCGCCAGCCGGCCACGCATTTAATGCTGAATTCCATGCACTGCGCGATCGGCGAGAGGGCGCGCGAAACGCCAACATGGCGATTGCAATCGGGCAAGACATAAGCTGTCATCCCGGAGAAGAAGGACCGGCGCGACACCTTATGCCCGATTAGCCTAATTAAGGGTTAAACAAGGAGCGCTAATAATAATTGCGTAGGAGAGTGAGAGAGAACGTAGGTGATGCTGCGGGATACTCTATTGTCGCCATTGTTGAGTGCGACACTCGTTGTCCGGAATTGTTTCCAGCAGCATTGTGCCTTTTAGCAGCGTAGTTTGGTTTTGTCGTCAGCGTAGTCGTTGGGAGTATGGTTGTGCTGTAGCTTAGCGTAACCGTGCAGTGAGGAAGATCGTCTAGTGATTCGAGCAATTAGGCGACGGTGAGTGGACCGGTGGACAAGACCGCGAAGACGAGCGATGCCATTGCGGTGAGGAGTGAGGCGGAGTGCAGCATAAGCGTTATAAAGTCGGGGCACAAATTTGTGCGAACGCGAGTCGTTGAGGCGCGGATTACAGTTAGTGTGGCGCGACCTAATTTATTTATCTGCGGTAAAAAGGTGTTGGCATGATTCGGGACGCGTGACACGAAACAGTTGTAATTCTCACATTCGGAAGTCGCATTAAAGCGTATATTTTATATTTAAATATTGTGTCTTTATTTCTTTTTTTGTGTGTGTGATTTTTTTCGCTGGGTGATTTTCCCCATCATCCTTAGACTAACGGGCACCTTTCGGGCGTGCAACCCACGCGCTGCGGCTAGCCGAGCGTGGTGTTCATAGTGTAAATCCAAACGATACTCCGGCCGGCACCTTTAGTGCCTGGCGCCTGGGAGCCCGTATTATACGTCTCCCATTTAAAAATATAGGCCGGAGCACGGAGGCCATTTGTAGACGAGGCTTAGAGGACTCGGAAAGTTAACTCCGAGGAATACAACGTCACAACTTTCTTGAACACGACATGATGACGTGAATGTTTTTACGGAGGAAAAAAAGAAGTATCATAGAAAATTTTCAAGACCTGGTATGTATTTTCGACATCATCATAAGCTAATTCGCAGACTTCATTGTCATCATCAGGGTCTATTTGACGGTCTGGCTCCGATTCTCCACTACTATCAGTCATATTTGAAGAAAGATTCTCGTAGGAAGGCCAATTGAAAAGTCGTTGAATCAGATATTTTATGAAAGTAGAGTTATATGTGCTCCAGGCGCGCTTGTATAATATCCAGTCCCCATATCACTTTGAAAAAGGTGAAATTTTCAGATATAGCTTTTCCTAGTTATCCGTTACAATATTTTCATCATTATTGAAACATGAACTACACCAGAACGCTATCATGAATATCACTAAAACGCTGTTATGAATACGACCAAAACGTAGATATAGAGTCGCCATATTGAATCAGATATTTCGAATTATATAATTTTGACTTGATATTCGTAATCAGCGACCTCAAAAACCATAGGATTGAACGATTTTACCAATAAAAGATCATGACACTATATGGCGTCATACCGGCCCTCTAAAGGTTAATAGGTTTTTCTAATTGAGATATAATTATTTTGACACTCACTTTATGATACATCATTTAATAAAATTACGTTTTGAAATAGCATCATATGAAATTGTATTTTGAAATAAATTATATGAAATCACTTTCTGAAATAGAATCATACGAAATTCTTTTTCAAATAGCATTATATGAATAGGAGCCATCGAAATATCCATTATTTAAATATTTAAAGAGACGAACAATAAATAAATAGATATACACTACCGTCCAAGTGTTTTTTCCATGTGTGAGCAAATATTACCTAAACATTGAAGTTTTGTCTCGGCTTTAATTTAATTGTTAACAAATTCTTGACATAGTTATTTTAAAGATAATTAAGCCCTCTACACGATAGGCTATTATACAGGGTGTTCAAAAATGAACTGGCACGACCAGTATATCCGTGTTCAGAATAACATTCTAAGCACTTTTTCACTTTTGGCATTTTTCAGAATTTGGGATAATTATGGAGTTACTGTTAATTAAAATCTACGATAATTATCCAATCAGCGCCCGATTTGACGATGAACCCCACATGACTCTCCCCGCGCGGCCCATACTGCTGGAGTAAACCCCACCTACCAGCGTCAGCTAGAGCGCTGAATGGCTAATTACACAGCCACACAAAAAAAAAAAAATTTTCTGACCTGAAGAGGAGACCTTCATATCCTATAGTATTTTGACCCGCTGAATCCGAATCCGGTTTCTGTTTGACCCCATCACGTCAGGGTCAAGGTCATTTAAAGGTCAAATTGAAAAAAAACCGCCCAAGCGGAAAAAAATTCTCTATCTATATGTTTTCGGGGTCGCTGAATTCGAATCCGATGTTTGTTTGACCCCATCATGTCAGGATCAAGGTCATTTCAAGGTCAAATTGACAAAAAAGCAAAGAAAAAAAAAAAAACAAAGAAACAGGTAAGATACCTATTACGATGCAGGGATTGGAAACCGACTGTGGGCCCGCTTTCTCACCCTGAACAGTACATTGTCTGTATCCGCTCCCAGGGTACCTCCACGCGGTGACGGCGGGCAACGGAATTGTTTGTTTCCTTTTTTTTCTTCCGGCAGATTCCCTGGGTGAAGGCATTCATGCCGTCATGGCGGGTACAGACAATGTATTCTTTACTATGCAGCAGGGTTTCGGATGCCCAGTAGCATCGGCGGCTGGTCAGGGCGAGAAAGCGGGCCCGCAGGCGTCGTTATCAAGCGACCGCAGCTTTGCATTAGTTGGTGACTTGGCTTATGCAGAGTATAATGTTACAAGCACTAAATCTATAGAAGATTCACGATATCACACCTGCGACAAAGATCACGATGTTTTCTGTTCTATTTGTTGTAAATATCAGCCCTTATCAGGGCTACATGATGTACAAAATCCGCTCGAGCAACCTCCTCGTGGTGTACATCGGGTCATGCTAATGCCGACGGTCACAGTCTCCATTGAATGCAGTTGTTCAATCATGTGCGATACGCTTATGGAGTGAGAAATGCTCATTATGCACAGTAACTTAAACTGACTGACATTTATGAATATTACTTTTCTGAACTTACAAATTTTTTTAGCGATTACTATTTGACCTTGAAATGACCTTGACCCTGACGTGATGGGGTCAAACAGAAGCCGGATTCGGATTCAGCGGGTCAAAATACTATAGGATATGAAGGTCTCCTCTTCAGGTCAGAAATTTTTTTTTTTTTTGTGTGGCTGTGTTATCGAAGTTTTTGATTGACCATAACTCGATAATTAGCCACAATTACGAAATATGCCAAAAGGGAAAAAATGCTTAGAATGTTATTCTGAACACGGATATACTGGTCGTGCCAGTTCATTTTTGAACACCCTGTATAAATTGACGAAATGTTTTTTTCATCCTGATAATCATAAAAAACTGAAATGAAAAGAAAAAGAGTTTTTGAAATCTTATATAAATTTAGGCCGGTAGAAGAAAACTTTTTTTTACAAAATTTTAAGAACTACAATCTGGAAGCATTTACCAAGAGCTTTCGTTTCTTTTTTAAAATTTAATCCTAGAACGTTTGGATCG
The DNA here is from genome assembly GCA_018906775.1 of Sycophila sp. Sp_5. Taxonomy (NCBI): domain Eukaryota; kingdom Metazoa; phylum Arthropoda; class Insecta; order Hymenoptera; family Eurytomidae; genus Sycophila; species Sycophila sp. Sp_5. Next base: position 45,209 of record JACCID010000353.1, read on the forward strand.
CGAGATATCTTAGTTTTTATGAAAAATATTACATTAATCGTCATACAAGTTTTACGGCCAAAATTATACATACAAGAAATGTTCTATTTTGTGTCAGGAATTCATATAAATTTTTTCAGATTTTTTTGGACGAAAAATTTTTTTTCCTTTTTTTTAGTTGTTAAGATATACGATAGTATAATATATCTAATGTTTATATTCTTAATTAAGAAATGAATTGAATTAAATATACATAGATAACAAAGAATACAAATTTATTAAGCAAAAACACTACATCATAAATTTTAATTCTTAACTTTTTTGGACACACGATACTGTTTAACAAAAAAAATTTATATCTTAATTTAAGGGGATATAGCCCGTTGAAATTCTTAATAAATAAATAAATAAATTGGTAACAATAATTATTAATAGTTTAACAGCAAAATATTTGAGCAGATTATCAACAATACTGAGATCTTGAAACAAATCACAATCATAAATATAAATCAGAAAACTCAGACATTTTTTTCGTCGATATGACCTCCTTTGCTCTGATAACTGCTCTACACACTCGTGGCATTCTTTCGATTAATTTTCTCAACTTACTTTTGGAAAGTTTTGACCCTTCGTAAATAGAATGTAAAACAGAATATAAATTAGTTGTAGAAGTGGGGCATTGTTTTCGAATACCTCTATTGATCTCATACCACAATAATTCGATAGGGTTCAGATCTATAAATTGAGGTGGCCAGTGCATGACTGACAATTTCTTCTTCGCCTGGAGTCTATCTAAATATTCTTTACATATTTTGGAAGTGTGTTTGGGGTCATTATCATGTTGGAATGTGAATCCAGGTCCGATTAGACGAGTACCACTTGGAACATCGTTTCTCTTCAAAATTAGTTTATATTTTTCTTTTACGAGAATTCCATCTACTTTTACAAGATCTCCTTTGTTGGGTCCTGCAAAACAGCCCCATACCATAACACTTCCTCCACCATGTTTTACTGAGGGTACAACACAAGCACTTGAGTATTGCTCATTTACACGTCTTCGAACAAACACACGTCGTTTGGACCCAAAAACTTCGAACTTCGACTCGTCACTCCAAAGCACTTGTTTCCAATCATTTACTGTCCAGGTTTTATATTTCCTAGCCCATAGCAATCTTTTCTTTTTGTTGACTTTCCTTAACAACGGTTTTCTTACAGCCACTCTACCAAGCATTCCTTTTTCTGCTATTCTCCTTTCAACTGTTGTTACACTTATTTTTATATCAAACGTTTCGTTAACTTTAGATGCTATTGCAGGAGCAGTGAGGCGTCGGTCGCGTTTACTGAGCAAGGCTATATACTTATCTTGCTGTGGAGTAGTTTTTCTATTATAGCCTCTTTTTCTTTGTTTTCTATGTTTTATACTATCAGTTAATTTAGACTTTTTAATATTATAATCAACAGTTCGTCTAGCTTATTTTAAATCCTGTGATATTTTTTGGTTGCTAAAACCCTGTTCATGTAGATTGATAATCTTCCACCGCTCCTTCTCTGACAGATTTCTTGATTTGACCATGACTGAAAGAAGAATAGCTAGCGACTAATTGTCGAGTAGGAAGGTTGTCAACAACGTAGGTTTGACAACAAAATTGTTGGAATACTTTAGGCAAAAGGAAATATATGTGGATGTACTGGGTAGAAATTTTTAAGTTAAAAAAAATTACATGTATTTCTTGACAGAAAATACTACATTTTTTAAGATATTATTTTTTACACACCTCTTATTTTGTTCATAAAACATTATGCAATCCGAAAAAAGGAGAAAAAATGTTTCGTACAAAAAAATCTGAAAAAAATTATATGAATTCCTGACACAAAATAGAATATTTCTTGTATGGTATAATTTTGGCCGTAAAACTTGTATGACGATTAATGTAATATTTTTCATAAAAACTAAGATATCTCGCGATTTAAACGTTCTAGGATTAAATTTTAAAAAAGAAACGAAAGCTCTCGGAAAATGCTTTCAGATTGAAGTTCTTAAAATTTTGTAAAAAAAGTTTTCTTCTACCGGCCTAAATTTATATAAGATTTCAAAAACTCTTTTTTTTTTCATTTCAGTTTTTTTTTATTATCAGGATGAAAAAAACGTTTCGTCAATTTATATAATAGCCTATCATGTAGAGGGCTTAATTATTTTTAAAATAACTATGTCAAGAATTTATTAACAATTAAATTAAAGCCGAGACAAAACTTCAACGTTTACGTAATGTTTGCTCACACATGGCAAAAACACTTGGACGGTAGTGTACATAAACGGTAAGTTTTATATTATATTTACGATTTTGCAATTTTTGTCCATAAATTTTTGTACACACTATTTTCAGATTTCTTTTTGAAAAAATAAATACTTTTACGATTTTTTTGTTCGTCGGTGTTATCTAATCAGTGTTCAAGTTGGCGACGTTGGGCAGGTCTTACTCGAGTAAGAACAGGTTTCCGTCATGTATCGTACGCGTCGTGATAAGACAATGTTTTTTCATTTAAAGAATAATTTTTACAAATTTTCGCGCTTACTGTGTCATCGCAATTTCGTCAGCTTATGTGTCTCTGGACTCGATTATTCCTAATCTGCCTAACGTTATAGCAGTGGGTATGTGTTGTGACGTTGCATTAGCAAATCTTGCCCCTTGAGTGATTCGGCTCTCTCTCTCTCGGAGGGTCTTATGGTTGAGAAGGCGTCGACGTTAAATAATTTATTTAACGTCGAGCTTCTCTGTCCTCCTTAGACCCCCCAAAGTGACAGGTGTGGAGTGGACGACGCGCCACCGCACCAGCCAGCCATGCGTGCGAGAGAGAGAGAGAGCACGTGCGCGGATGCCGCCTGGGCGTACAGGAGCCGCCGGGAGGTGGCCACGTCACTGCATAGCCAGCGGAGCGAAGCAGCTGACGCAGCGTACCACGACGGCTGGGGACGAGACGACGGAGACGACAACGGACAGGCGACGAAGGCCAGCTGATCAGCGCCACCATGATGTCGACCACCGACGACGCCAACGCCGCACATTGGGATGAAACAGCTCAAAACATGCGTATGGATATTTAATCTTTATAATTTGACTTTTTTAGCAATTTTTTTTGTTTTTATCGGTATATATTGAAGTATATATATTTTATATACTTTAACTAAAGAAAACAGGTCTGTAATAAATTATTTAACTAAGTATGTAAAAAGAAAAAAATTAATTTTTATTAAGTAATTTCATCATAAAATTCTTGTTGTTCGGATTTTTTTAATAATAATTTGACCTCTTCCGGTATCTTGAAAAGTTTTCCGCATATTTTTGTAGACTTTCTCAAACTAGAAATAATTGGATCTGATGTTAATAAAAATCTATTGAAAATATCCACTAAATTTTCTTCTTCTGAACATCTTCTCGCAAATTAAATCCTATAAAATTTAAAATTTTTATTTCGGTGCTCTTGAGCTTCTTCTGACAGCTGACCTGAATAAAATATAGGTACATTTTATGTTTTAATATATTAAACAAATAACGTTGCTAATAGTGTAATTTCTGTAATACCAAGACAGTAAAATAGCTTGTTGTATATGCCTCGTCCATGGAATTAGGTACTTTGTGCACTGTGGTTGACATAGGCCACCAATTATATTGTTAACTAATATTCAGCTGTTTTAAATGTGTTTTGTATATATATATATCTATATATTATATTATATATATATATATATATATATAGAGCAGAGAGAGAGAGGGGAGAGAGAGGAGATGAAGAGAGGAGATGAGGAGAGATGAGAGGGAGGAGGGAGAGGGAGAGGAGAGGGCGAGGGAGAGACGCGGGGGACAGAGAGAGAGGAGAGAGAGAGAGAGAGAGAGAGAGAGGAGAGAGAGAGAGAGAAGAGGGAGCGCTCGGACCACGAAAAGTAATGCTAAATAAAACTGTAGCTAGACTGTTATGTTATCCCTTATTTACATTTGCAAATATTTGCAGATGGAACTTTAATAGATTTTTTATGCATGTATAACACTTCAAAATCCCGTTGGTTTTAGGTCGAACCAAGTAGAACTTCAAAAACTACGCAATGATAATTATTATTTTTTTATTACAAAAAATGAAATTTTTATCGTACAATTAATTGCTAGCCTTTAATTATTAAGTATTTAGAAACAAAAGTTATGATTTAAATTTCTTTAAACAGGAGTATAAGTAGTAGAAAAAATTAAATGGAGACAATCAATTAAAAATTGTAATCTACGAAGCTATACTACGAAATAGAAAAAATATTAAAAAAAGAAGATCAACATTTTTTGTAATTTAACTAATTTTTAAATGTCAAATTTAAATTTTCATAATTTCAATTTTTATTGAATAGCATATGCAGAACTATAAACAATCACTATTAATTAGATAATCCAAACTTTTTTTTTGAGCCTCGTGCGTGTTGTTTGAGGCCATTTCATCCCAATGTGTGCCGCCCGAACGAACATCCCCACACGGCACAGACACGCACACACACACACAACACCCGCGAGAATAATGAAGCGTCGTGACTCCCCCAGGGTGCGTGGCGCACCTGGGAAATCGTATACTCGGTACGCGCGCAATACGTGGTCGAGCGCGGACCATGTATATAGGTGCGAGAGAGGGTACGAGACTGAGGTACGGCCAAAATGCGTGCGTGACATCAAGGGCGCTGCTCGACGAGCTCGGCGAGTCAAGCAGGCAATTGTTACGTCCAGGTGTAAGGAATTATAAGATAAATTTTTCGGAATTGAGAAAATGATTTATCCAATAATTATACACGGTGTTCAAAAATGAACTGGCACGACCAGTATATCCGTGTTCAGAATAACATTCTAAGCACTTTTTCACTTTTGGCATTTTTCAGAATTTGGGATAATTATGGAGTTATTGTTAATTAAAATCTACAATAATTAGCCAATCAGCGCTCGATTTGACGGTGATCCCCGCATGACTCTCCCCCCGCGGCCCATACTGCTCGAGTAAACCCCGCCTACCAGCGTCAGCTAGAGCGCTGATTAGCTAATTATTGTAGATTTTAATTAACAATAACTCCATAATTATCCCAAATTCTGAAAAATGCCAAAAGTGAAAAAGTGCTTAGAATGTTATTCTGAACACGGATATACTGGTCGTGCCAGTTCATTTTTGAACACCGTGTATATTTGATTTTTCTTTAATAATAAATTTTAGAATGGAATTACAAAATAATACAATCTTCGCATAAACGCTTTGTGACAAGGCTGTCAATAGTGCCCGTGAGAGGGAGCGAGAGGGTGGATTAGTGGAGCCGCTGCGTAAGCGCGAGAGGGAGAGAGATTGTAGTGGAGCCAGAAGTGGGAGTCGACGGCCGAGGCGGCGGAGCTCGCTCGCTGCCTCGCTACCGGAGCAACGTCGCCGGCCGGGCCCGATTGGCCCCCCTCGATCGGACGGCGGCCCGGCCGAGCGGCGGGAGCCGGCTCGCGCCTAGCGCGCGGGCAGTTCGGTCTTGCTCGCCACGGCGTATAGAGGATCAAAGCGCTCTAGTGCGAGATTAGTGTGTGGTGCCTTGCAGAGCGTAGGAGTGAGTGTTGCGAGAGAGTTCTCCGCCACCTTCTCGACAACATTCCCTGGGAGCCCGACAGCCACCGCCGTTTCCCCGAGCGTCGAGATTACTCCGCCGGAAATCAGCGAGCTACCAAGGGCCTCCCCGAGAACTCCAGCGAGGGGAGCGGAATTGGAGTCGACTGAGAGACAGGTGGTTGAATCTCGCGATCCTTCGCTTATGCGTAAGAGTGCGTGGATTGAGGGAAGGCGATTAGAGTAGAGAGAATTAAGCGGAGGCCGCCAGGCTGCGTTCTGTCGCGCCGCAGCCGCTTAATAACTGCGATCTTATCTTAATAGCTTCTCCGCCGTGACTCCTCGCTGTGCGAGAATAAATGTATGTGTGTGAGCAATTGGGAGAGAGTGAACGTGGTGCCATCAGGACTTTTAGCGCGGTCCTAGAGCCAGAAGGTGTTAGGGAGAGAGAGATAAGCGCTCGTGTGTGTTAGTGGTGCCAGCGGTGCCGAAAGGCGCCGCGCCAATGTGTAATAGCGGCATTCGCGAGGCGCAAGGGTCCGGACCTCGGTCCCGGGAACCTGCGACCCGAGTTGCGCTAGCCGGGAGAAACACGGAAAACGAACGCGGTAAAATAATTTTGTGCGCGGCTATAGACTCTCTGCGTCCACGGATAGCGGAAGGAATGGCCGTGTTACAGCTTATTTAATAAAAAGGGTCTCAGCGACTACAATAATATCGAAATTGTACCTTTACGGATACCGGTGTTGGCGGGAGGCGGCAGGTAGCAGTTTCGAGCGGCTTAGCAAGCAAGGGCACCTCGGTGTCACTGAGCGTGGGCCGGCGCTACGGCTCTGTACGGATCTCGTTCTCTCGTTCTCTCTCTCCTTCTCGTGGGTCGACGCCGGTCCATGTTGCGGCCCTCTGTTGCTCTCGTTACGTCTCTTTCTCCTTCGGGTCGGCGCGTGCCGGCGCTGTGGACCTCTGTGCTCTTTCTCTCTTCTTGTTGCTGTACGGAGGTATAATGACTGAAATGCTGGCTATTTTTTAGCAAGGGTTTTTATACCCATTTTTGATCCCCTCCAATCGGTAAATTCTCATATTTTCGTGAATTCGTCTAACTAAATAATTTTCGTTAATTCAAAATTCAGGCGTAAAAAATGTTTTCTGTTGGTTCGATTTCTACTGCCATTCGCGTTTTTCGTTGATCGATTTTTTGTCTTCATTAATATGCTTATGCTTGCTGTGCCGCACTACAATCCTTGCATTGAGTAACCACCAAAAGCCTGTCACTTCATATTCGGGCAATAAAAGTGAACTCGCAAATGTTGGGCTCGTTTGTAGACCGTCTTCGATTTAATAGTCTGATAATATGCATATTGGTTGATTATTATGAGATTTTTTTCATATTCACTTTTATCGGGTCTCGCATTTTAGTCATCATGTTTATTTATGCGACTGATCCGGCGTTTATTTGACTGATCCCCTTCCGCCACTTGACTTCTAGTGTCATAATGCTCCTCACTTTTTAAAAGTCTGGCATCACTCATAAATCTTGTCATCGGTTTACGTGTTTTTAACTAATCAATTTTTCTCCTTGTCTCCGGGTCTCGTATTTAAAAATTGAGGTAGGTCGGTTTATGTGTTCACCTTCTCACGTTTTAAAAGATCGATTCTCCTTCGCCACTTGCTGTCGTAAAATTTTCGTCTACCTGCTTTAGACCTTTCGCTCAATTGTAAAGCGTTTTGCTCTCTCGAGTGTACGGATGCCTCGACTTTCGTAAAGGTACTTGACGCAATATTTGTAAGTTTCTAAACCCATTTTATTTTAAATTTTGGTACGTCGTGAAAAAGTACAATTTCTCTTTTATATTTACTTTTGTGATTCCTTTTTCATGACGTAACACAACCAACGTCACGCACGATAATTCTTTCGCGCCGATCGTGCTTTTAACTCGCGTTCGTGCGCGGATGGAGCGATATCGTTTGGCCAAACTGACCTAAGTCGGCCAATCAAATCGCGTATCGTCGGTGCGGGCGGAAGTGGGTCGACGCGGAAAGGTGCGGACCGCGGAGAGGACCCTCTGAGGGAGAAAATCGGGGGTAAATGCCGTGAGAGCGAGTGAGAGGGACAAAGGGATGGCGTTGCGGAATTGTTCGTCGTTGCGACGCCACGCCATTCTGACGAAAGCTATCGTAGTCGCCGGACGCTTTTCGAGTTTCATTGAATCTAGATTCGTTGCAGGAGATTAGTAGTAGTTGGTGTTATTTTGTAGTAAGAATGGAAGCTAATAGAGAGACGTTGAGCCCCGCGTACACCCTCTCAGGGTTTTCTCTCCCCCACAGAATTGTATCCCTCCCGCGAAAACTCCGGCGACGGAGACCCGCGCCGCGCACACATCCACGACGACAAGTGTATTTCCCCCCAAGCCAGGAGGCAATATATCGTTGAAAGAAAGATTACACACGTCCTGGGTTTTATTTCACAATTGTTGGGTGTATTGTAAATGTGGTGGGTAGAGTTAATTTTCAACAAACATTGAGTGCACCGGCTGCATCGAGTGAGTAGCTGAATCCTCATCGTCTAGGTAGCACAGCCATTCACCACGTGTCAGTGGCGGTCTGGAAAAACCCCCTACCCTGGGACAAAGATATCTCAACCGGAGCGAGGATTTCGTCACCCGGCGGCGTCTGCAAGGCGCCTGGCGCTCAACAAATTAATAGAAGTAGCGAGGTAAAAGTTAAGGTATTTCAGGTCGAGAGCAGTGGAGCAGAGAAGTGCAGCCGAGCAGTGAAGTGGAGAGAATAGTAGTAGGTGTAATAGTGCGAGAGTGGGCCATATTCACTGATGAGGAAAAGCTCACCCGTCACGAACTGGATGAGCAAAAATTATTCATTACAAAGTGACTGGTAGAGAATCCTCCTTCACAGTGTGTAAAGTGTGCTGAATTTTTATTTAAAAACATAGGACCATTGAGGAAAATAATGGCCCTGGATACTTATGTACCAATCCACTTAATGGGGATGGATATTCCTCTCTCTTACTCATAGATATTATTTTTATTGTACTACACAGGCAGGCCTGGACCGATTAGGACTAAATTTATTATCATTATTATTGATTGCCCGGGTATATAGCTCAGGGACACTTGGCTTTCGCCATTGTATCCCTATCCCCCTAGCTATTCCTCAGCAAAGTGGTTCATTCCTAAGGCTTTGGGGTGAGCCATTATGTCGTTTGTCCCCACTTTGCTGAATTGCTCCAAGTCCAAAATTCCTGTTCCGAGACACTTCACGCGAGCGCCCGTGAGGTTAGGGCACTCGCAAAGGAAATGTTTTGGGGTTTCTTCATCTTTCTGGCACCACCTACATAGGTTACTTGTTCCCTTAGTTTTGTGTGTATAACAGCGGAGGTCGCAATGTCCTGTTAATAGGCCTATAAGGGTTCGGGTCCCTTGTTTATCTAGGTTTTTGCTCTTTGAGATCCATCCAGTAATGTGCTTTCCAAGCAGCTCCTTGGTCCACCTATAACCTTCAGAGTTCTCCCAGGCTTCCCATCTTTATTTCTTTATTATGGTACTCATGGTATTACAACCCTCCTGGTATGGTACTCCTACCTCCCATTCCCATGCGGTCCTGCTTTTCTGCTATTTCTACTTCAATTAACACCCCTATAAATTATGTAAGATTTACCATTGCTAGTGAAATAAAGACAATTGATAATTTATATGCACTGCAATTCATTCACCTGCCTTCTAAACCACCTTACCGAAAGTGTGACAGCGATTTCTCTGCTTTCTTTAAACTTGTCTTCATTGGGTAAAACTGGGCATCGTGCGCAGACACTAAGCATTCCAGCCCGACGAACGTCTTGTCGCGTAGTCCGTATATCTTACTTTACTCTAGAGACTGTCTGTCTTTCTCGCTCATATTAGCTAATTAATTCTTAATATTGAAACAATAAAATATACTCAATTTTTTGTTTTAGCAGCGTGTTAATGTGATTAGAAAACATTCCTTTTTTGACGAACAGTTCTGTTTTTCACAAAATATGCAAAATCCTCTTTCAATCGTTTTTTTCTATCTAATTCTGCTTTTAGCGCAACCCTTAAGAATTCGCAAAAAAGGTTAAGGATGTTCTATCGTGAGGTCGATTAAGCCCCCTGCCAACTTCAGCTCGAGCGCTGAATGGATAATTACCTGAGTTTTTATTAACGATAAGTCGATAACTATCCAAATTTCAAAAAATGCAAAATGAAATAAGTGCTTACAATTTGATTCGCTACACGGTTATACTATTTGAGTTAATCATTTTTTGAACACCGTGTATAGCAAAAATTAACTATAAAATTATTTTATGGAAAACAAGAACATAGACACTTTGATATAACCTCCAGGTCCCATGGCTGCTTGAATTTTAACGGAATAAGGCTTAAATTTTTGATAATTTACAACGGAGCATGAAATGACCTTTATTATTGCACAAAATGAATATCAAAACTAGATTGTTATGCAACCCATATACAATGTACACGAGGGTTGCAAAGTTTGCGTGTAAAACATATCACGCGTGCTACGACTTGAAGCCGGAGTGCGCGACTCACGTACTCACACATGTGAGTATCTCCATGTAAGCGCCTTGCGCAACACACGCTGTTGCTGCCACTCACCCGCTGGACTCTGAAGGAGTCGCATCGCATAGCGAGCCCTTGGGGCGTTTTATAAGCTATTTGTAGTCTTGTATCTACTAAATATATTACTTTTCTTTCTTAACCACTACTCCAAGTATTTCTGATTCCACCAGTTTTCCCAAGAATTTAAATAATATTAGTAACATAATAACATAATTTTTAAAACATTCATATTTTTTTTAGAGTAGACGATGAACTTTTTGAAAAAATTCACAAGAGTAAAAAGTTATTAGAATTAATAGGGATAATAAAGAATACGCCTAAATTTTTTAAAAAGCGTTTTGAATATTTTCTTTTAATTTTTTCATACACCTTTTTTTGTTCATACATAATATTCACAAATGACACTGAACGCACATGCGGTGTAATAATTGGATTCGACATTCTACTCTAAACTCAGTTGATCAACAACGCTTTTCATGTTCTTTTTGTCAACTTTAATAATTACCTTTAAATCAGCTTAATGAGATTAATGCATAAAAAATGCACGCTTTATAAGCTGAAAAATTGTTGCACCTACGTTTTATGGGTCGCTGAAAACGATAAAATTAGTAAAAAAATTCAAGTGACTATTTTGACCTTAAACTTTGAAGTTCAAAGTATGAAAATGCGTATTTGCGCTTGAAAACCTGAAAATTGCTGTACCTAGCTTTTATCTGTTGTAGTAAATAAAAATATTAGTAAATAAGTCTAGCTACCTTACCGACTGTGAAAAGTTATTTTATCAAGAGTTGACAAGAACTTTTTTTATTATTTTATCGTATTTAGCGGTTCATAAAACATAGATATACCAATTTTCAAACTCAAATACGCATTTTCATACTTTGACCTTCAAAGTTGACTTAACTGTCTCTCCGGGAGTGGTCCAGATATGGACAAGCACTCCGTGTGCCGACTTGTCATAAGAAGTTTCTTTCACTAAAATGCGAGGTCAATTTTAAAGAAAAAAAAATCCCCGAAGCGAGAAGGTTAACTTAACTTTAGCTAAATGTAGAGACATAACCTTTAATATTCTACTCTACCTTAGAATGAAATTAAATTACTCTATTTATGTAGTCAAAATTTGACTTTGTTAATGTCAAATGAGTGGTTTCACTATAAACTTAGAGTACAATTTCATTCCAATCATTTTAACGCGCAGCATAAGTGTAACTGTCCTTCCAATTTAAAAGAATCACGTGACGAAATCGTGTCACGAGATTAGCCATGTACTTGATTAGTCACGTAAATTTTTTTGCTAAATCAACATGTGATTTGAAAATCACGTAATTATATCATTAGTTGTATAATTTTTTAATTGTTTATGTTCTTTAAAATTATTTATCGCTTATTTTCTGATTGTTTATAGTTTATTTAACCTACTAAGCTAAATTGTTTATTAATATTTTGGTATTTGGGGCTCCTAGACAAGGCTTAAACGTATAAGCGTCCAGTTGCGTGGCCGCTTTTCAATTGTTTATGTCTTTTAAAATTATTTATTGTTTACTTTCTTATTGTTTAATGTTGTTTATTGTTTATTTAGCAAACAAAATTGAGTAAAATCGTCTTCGTGTATGGATGCTTCTTTACGCATAGCTCCATATTGGTTATAATATGTCTATCGAAACATTTTTAACACGTAATATGCCTTAGCATACAGATGTGAATCGAAATTTAAATTAAAATCTTCGTAAGGATAAACGACGTCGTTGAGATACAGCTTAACATTTTGGAGATGATAATTATCAAACAGCGCAGGATTTACATTATCATAATTTCGACGAGCTGTTTGTAAACCGAATAAACAAAATTTCAGGTTTTCCATTTGCGTTTTCTTTTTTTTTTTTTTGATTAACCAAAGGTGTCTGACAGTACCAGAAAACAGGATACTCTGAAAATTGCTACAAGCGGTAATTCATCGTGAGATAACTACCGCTGTCGAGAATTTTCCCATGTTAATACACATTTAATGTTGAATTCGCGGCTAGGAACTCCGCGCGTACCGGAGGCGAGGCGGGCGGCCTCCGCCATTTAGCATGGACTGCACGATCGGCGAGAGGGCGCGCGGAGCGATAACATGGCGATCGCGTTTGGGCTAGACATAGGTGATCCTCCTGGAGAAGAAGAACCGGCACAACACCTTATGCCCGATTAGCCTAATTAAAGGGCTAGACAAAGAGAGATAATTGTAATTGCATAGGAGAGAGAGAGAGAGAGAGAGAGAGAGAGAACGCATGTGACGCCACCGGAGACTCGATTGTTGTCATTGTTGAGTGCGACACTCATCCGGAATTGTTTCCAGCGGCATTGTGCCTCTTGTAGTTTTTCATTTTGTCGTCGAATTACGCTTGCGGAGTAAAGAGTCGTGTTGTAGCGTAGCGTAGCCTGGTAGTGAGCTGAGCGATACGAGAGGAGCGGCTAGATATCCCGTGGAGGAATAAATTATTGGCGACGGTGAGTGGATCGGTGGACGAGACCGCGAGGACGAGCGACGCTATCAAGGTGAGAAGTGGAGCGGAGTGCCGAGGAACCGTTGTTGTCGGGGCGCGAATTTGGGAAGAATCGAGTCGTCGAGGCGCGAAGTGGAAATAGTATATCGTGACTAGATCTATTTGCGAGAAATTGGCGTTTGCGTGAGTCGGGACGCGAAAAACTAAACAATGGTAGTTTTGCTTGCTAAAACAACCCTGCTATTGCGCGTTTATACGTTTAAGCCTGGCTCAGGAGCCACAAGTCGTCTTTTTGCGAAAATATTAATTTCAATAATTCAGGGAACAACAACGATAATCAGTGGGGAAACAGCGGTAAATGTTGAAACCAATTATTAAAATAGCCGTGCATCTGCGCGCTTATACGCTTAAGCCTGATCCAGAAGACCCAAATACCAAAATATTGGTAAACAATTTAGATTAGTAGGTTAAATAAACAATAAACAACAATAAACGATAAGAAAATAAGTGATAAATAATGTTAAAGGACATAAACAATTAAAAAACAGCCGCGCTACTGCGCGCGCAGTGTATAAGCCTGCTGAGAAGCCCCTTTATACATCTATATACATCAAATTCTAAAGTTACATGATTTATCTTCAGGTAATCTGAAATTACGTCACTAAAATAAAATACTTTCAGAAATCACGAGATTTAATTACGTGAAGTTCAGATTACGTGTTGATCACATTCGTTTGATTTAAAATACTATAGATTATTGTTTTGTTAGCTGTTTCTTTAAGTCTCTAACATAACACACATTTACTATCTTTGGAGATCATATTCTTAGTTTATAAATTATGTATATCAAGTGAAGATTTTTAGGAACTATTCAAAGCGGCCGAATAGAAAGATCAGTATTTACATCTTCGTAAGATCTTCCAAATGTGTGAGTCATCAATGCACTAGCTGTAGAACGTCTTTTAGGATCATGTTGAAGACATTTTGTTACGAAGTCGATGCCTTCCCTAGATAAATTCTTTGGTGCTTGTGGGCTTTCGCCATTTCCTACCTAAAATCAATTATATCTTATGACTTAATATTTCAAGAGCATTACACTTTAGGATAAGGTTAGTCTATTTCTAAAAATTATCTTTTAACAAAATATTTGTCTTAGACTGTAAAAATAAATTTTGGTAAAAATAATCATCATTCAAAATGTAAGTATAAATAATTTTCATCAACTGAAGAAACATAAAGTGAGGAAGAAGTATCTGGCAGTACTAATGATAAAAGGGAAAACAAACAAACACACTTGAATAAATTTTTACTGTGAAGCGAATACTATCGAAGTACCCTAATTGATAATATGTCCATTCGATATTTTAAAGAATTCTTAAAGCATATTATGCACTAGACTCGGTTTTGAAGAATTATTTTTTTTTCATCATGTTAAATTATTTGAAAGCTTAGGAAGTAAACATTTCACTTGAGATTTCACCTGAGATTGTTTTAGTAGGGGTATTGATTATACGTTGCGAGTGTAAAGAATATTGTCGTTTACTTACTTTAAACATGATCTGATAATTCGAGTCGTACTCTGCCCATGGTCGTTTACCACTTGCCATTTCAATGACACAACAACCTATGGACCAGATGTCTGCCGCCCTTCCATGGCCTCCAGTATCATTTTTCATGAAGACTTCAGGAGCCATGTAAGCTGTGTAAATGTAACAATTATTACCCTACTCTATTAGTTACTTGTGCACCATGTGAATAAGGAAATAGCACCAATTGCCGATCCGGACCCAACTGTCAATTAATTTTAGAATGCAAGCAACCTTTGTCAAGAGGCGCGGCAACGCCCTCAGGCAAGTCTAAATTGAAAAGTTTCATGCAAAAAGATTCACTTTTAAGTAATTCTCAACTTTCGTTTTTCGAATGCTCAATTTCTTTTCGATTAAATATTCAAGTCTAGTTATTATTATTCGTCTTCTCTAATATTATATCTTATTTGCAACTTTGATAAATATAAAAAAGATACCAGTGATTATCTCCACGTACCAGTCTTACACAAAAGATTTACACGTAATAACTTGTACACAATTGACATGTCCACACGGAGAGAATGATCCCATAAAAATTACCCTAAAAATAGCGGTAAAAATGACTAACTGATTAGTAAGGCTAGATTAGAACAAATGACGATCGCCTGCTATCGAAGTGCGCTTTGGTTAATTTTTACTAAACGGTTGGTAAAAATTGTCCAATTTCTCATTAAAATTTATATTTTCCTATGTAATAAGTAATCATTTTCTTGTAATTTTTTAATAAAGTTTCTATAAATATTACTAAACACGAAATTTACTAAACAGTATAGTAAAATTTAAATTTCGCATCGTATTTATTACATTTAAAGCAATAAAAATTACTTAAAATTTAATAAAATTCGCCAGAAAATCAAGGCGTCCCAAGATTACGTAAAAAGTGTAGGTAATTTTTACCCAACTATTTTCTCCGTGCATTGGTATAATTGAGAAATATTTTACAGTATTTATTTTTACACAGCACAGTTTTACACATACTATGTTTTCCAACGGTGCTTAAACTATATGTAAAATATAATTATGTAAAACATTCAATTAGTAGTGGCAAATCGTGGTGTGTAACTTATGGATGTGTAAAATATTAATATAATATGTAAACGTAATGAACCATTTTATTTGTGTGTGTATAACGTAAGTGTGTAAAACTAGAATGTGTATAATTTTTTGACGGCTGCTTATAGCAAACGTATAATATTTAATATGAAGATATATCGTTCAGTGCCACATAATAATTTAAAAATTGAAATAATTACCTTTTTTCTGACGCCTCATCCATTCTAATAAAATGGTATATTATGACACTGGTGCGTACTATGATTATTTAAAGTTTAGTGATATTTTGGGCTTGAGCAAAGTGAGCGTGATAATTCTCAAGACGTAAATAATCACTTTTTTGCACTAGTCTCATAAGATATTATATTATATTTTACACGTAAATTATATACACCCCACGATTTGCCACTACTGATAGAATGTTTTACACAATTATGTTTTACACATATAGTATAACAACCGTTGGAAAACATAGTATGTGTAAAACTGTGCTGTGTAAAAATAAATGCTGTAAAATATTTCTCGATTATACCAGTGGATATGTCAACTGTGTACAAGTTATTACGTGTAAATCTTTTGTGTAAGACTTGTACGTGGAGATAATCACTGGTATCAATAAAAAAATGTAACAATTCGCCAATTTCCAAAATAATTTTATTATAGTACATTTTAATACAGGCTTATGAAAGTAAGTTTATAATAAAAAAACGTATTGCATGTAATTTATAAATATTGTTATATATTTACAAAAAATAAATTCTAAAAATATCAAAAATATTTAAAATTTTTATTAAAATTTAAGTTTTTTTATTACTTTCTTTCGAAATTTTAAAAAAAGGCCAGTCTAAGTAGTGTCCATCAAATATTCTTAATTGCTTCTCTAAATCTTGCAACTTATTTTCCATGTATATTAAAACCATACTTAACAAGTTGAATTACTGAAATCAATAGTTCATAAAAAGTCAAGTCTAATCTTTTCCAAATACATATTTTTACTAAATTTAGCATTTTATTGACCAAATATTTTTTTGAATTTTCTTTGTTTCGAAAGTATAAAAACAGGCAAGTTTAAGAAGAGTCCACCAAATATTCTTAAATATTTATTTAAACACCAGAAACTATACCAAATGCAGGCAATCTAAATGTTGCAGTTTTTTTCTACGTGAATTAAAAATTGTGACGCGAGGTACTATCGGGTACCTGCGCGCCGTCGCAAGCCTTCGCGGCGCGAGGAGGAGTTAGGGGGTGGCGCGCGGGAGCGGCGGCCATATTAGAATCTCGGGAGATTCTCTCTAGCCGTCGACGACGACGGGCGCGTGTGCGAGCTGACGACCTGGGAAAGGAGAGGAAGCGAGCTTCTGTGCGAACGCGGTAGCAGCCTAGGACGAGCCAAGGCTGCGAGCATTGTAAGTACCGCCCGACTAGTCTTGTGAGTGCGGGCGCGTACCGGCGAGGAGTCAAGGAGCGCCTTGACTCCCTGGTGTCGAACGTTGTTCGGTGAACGTAGGGGACCGTCCCCAGTTCACTACTTCTCTCTCTCTCTAGTTCGCGGTCGCGGACTCTCGTGCGGCGGGAGTCGCGACTCTTGTGGAAGAGTCGCTGCGCGGTGCGATACCGATACCTCGAGCACGAGCTCGAGGTCGGGTTCGTGAGTCGTCGCACGGAACGGGTAAGCGACCCGTTCCTTCGCGTGTGCGTGTACGTGTGTGTACACGCAGGGCAGGCAGGCGGCCTGCTCTTGAGCGCAGTGTTTGTTTACGCGGAGCAAGGTCGCGCTCTGCGTAAACATCAACGATCGCGAATCGCGCGATCGGCCGGCGAACTCTCGGCGCGGCCGAGAGTTTGTAAGAGCGCGCGCGCTTGCGTTCGCGCGCGGCTCCACTCGGCAACACTCGGGCGTGTTCGGAGCAGTCGGCTCGCACGCCCGACGGCTACTAACCTTTCGGGGCGCGATCATTGTAATTTCTCTTACGGAGGCAATAAAGGCCTCCGACTTGTCATTTTACTTGATCGCGTTGTTCTTCCGAGTAGTCCGCGGGACTACTCGGCAAACCCTCCTCGTCCTTAATCTCCCGGATACCGCCACTCTATCGCAGAGCTGAGCGGCCGGCATCAGCTGTCATCCAGGAGGAAGACAGCCGCGCGAACGCGAGGAGCGCGTTCGTGCGACAGCACGCGAGTACGAGAAGTGAGAGTACAGGCGTACTCTCACGTTGTATACGGGCCGCGGCGACGTGTATTCGCCGTCGGGTGCTCGCGCGCACCCCGAGGTAAGGACCTCACGGGGCACTCGTGTGTGCCCCATTGCACCCATCTCGCGGAGACAGGTCTCCTCCGCGAGGTGAAACGGTCGAAGATAACCCCGTTACAACTGGCGCCCAACTTCACGTGCATTCGGAGGTTAGGAGGACAGGACCACGACGCGACGGATTTTAATTTTTCGTGAACGAAAAATTTTGAATTAGCAGATCGGGTTACCGACTGGGTCGGTAATCTAGAAGCAGGAGAAGCTTCGCGAATCGGCCGCTAGGTGGCGGCGGGCTTTTTTTCACAGGGAGTGAAAAAGCCGCGAAATTCAAATCTGAATTAAATTCTAGAGTTCGGGTGCGTTCGTGAAGAGGGAGTAAGAATAGAATTTTCTTTTAGGAACCGAAGGGGGAAAAATCAGGGGATTTTTCCAGTAGCAAATTCAGGTGGAGAGAGAGAATCTCGCGTAGCGGCGATCGTTTCTTCAAGCGGAAGAAACGGACGAAAAGGCGATTTCTTCGAGTTTTTGCATGTGGTTTGCGCGGAAATAAAATTTTTCGATTTCTTTTATTCGTGTTCGGAGAATTTATTCGATCAGACAGTCGCAGCAGTAACCTGCTCCTGTCAAAAATTTCTTTTTCACTTTGTTTGAAATTCCTGGAGTGTGTTCGTAAAGTGAACAGTCGCAGCCGTGCCCTGCTCCTGTTCAGAAACTTTACGATATTGGAACTCACGGGGAGTTCCAAATCCTGATTAAATAAGCGAACGGTCGCAGCCGTGCCCTGCTTCCATTCGTAAAGCTTTTAATCACTGAACACACGGGGTGTTCAGAAGTCATTCAACAGCATACAGTCGCAGCCGTGACCTGCTTCTGTATCGGGCAGCTGTTGAGTGAAAACTCGGAATCTCAGCAAGCCAAACGCAAAAACAAAAACAAGAATTCGTATTTTCGTCTGGGAACCTCTCGTGTTGGCTAGTTAGCGAACACATGTAATTTACAACGATTGTAATTTACTAACACGAGAAACACGTCTAGGAGAAAATTCTAAGGAGAATTTTTTCCATCCAAATTGAACTCGAAAATCGAAAGTTTTCGAGGAAAATTCATTTTCTCGCTGAATTTGTCAGCGAGAACTTCGAGTAGAGTCGCGTTAAATAAATAGAGGTTTTTTTTACGCATCTCAATCGCGACTGCGCTACAAACGGTAGGCAGTCGCAAAGAAATTCTCGAAGACGTGTTTCAGAGAGAATCTCACACTACACGGTAGGGAGTAGTTGCGTCGCCAACCGAAAGGTCCGTCCCATAAATTTTTCCGTGTTTTTGGGATAGAGGGCAGGCCTGTACTTAATCAGGCGAAGATGGAGTATAAGCCAGAACCAACGGAAAAGGACGTCCAGCAGTGGCTGTCGGCGATCCCGGTCGAGGAGCTGGAGGAGACAATCCAGCAACTCGGACTAAGAACAGACGGCGACTGCTTTGTGCAGCGTCACCGTCTGTATAATTGGCTGCAAGGTAATTACACTGCAGCCGATTTTCAGGCGTGTGACTCCTCAAACGAGGAGGAGTTACGCACAGTCCGTGAATCGTTGAGGAAGTCCTTCATCGAAGAGATGTGTATGGACAGGACATCCACCACAATTCAGGACGAGAACTACGAGAAGGGCCGACCTCACCCTCTCTCGATCTATCAGAACAGCATCGTTTGCCATTCTGAAGGCGACAAAGGAATTGGCAACGTAGAGCCAAGTCGCACACCGCCATCGAAGTCAGAAATTGAAAAGGACCAAGATAGCGGGACCGATGACGACAGTCAGTCGTCACAGGGTCAATCGCTGAGGTTGGAATCTCTGTTACGAGATATCCAACAAACCGTTCGAGCAATCGAACGGAAATACGACAGCCTGTTGAACACAAGTGTCAACCAGGCGAGGGCATTGACGGCTCTCACGATGAGAGTCGATCAGCTGGCTCACAGTAGTAGACCAGCAACGGCCACCGATGTCGAGCACAAGAATCGACGGCCGACAGATCGATACGCGAACGGAGCGGATAAATCCGTCGCAATCGACACCGCGCGTTGGATTCCAGGACACGTACACGATAGACGAGCCTGGAATCAACGAAACACTGAATGGTGCGAACACCATTCAGAACGCGCAACGGCGAATCCCGCCACGAGAAATCAGATCGTGGACTGATTTCACGAACGGAAGGACAAGAGAGCCCACTGGTCCTTCCACAAGCGAATTAAATCGCACAGGCAGAGGTCACGAGGACCCCAGCCGAATAGTTAGCCGATGGAACGTCTCGTTCTCGGCTAAACAAGGAGAAGACGTAGAGTCTTTCCTTAAGAGTTTCGAGGACAATGCCCGAGCGGCTAAACTTAACGAGAGCGACATGCTGGCGTCGCTCCCGTGCGTCCTCAAAGACGTGGCGAGCATGTGGTACAGGAACCACAGCCGCGATTGGCGAACATGGGCAGATTTCTGTCAAGCCACTCGGCGCAGATGGGGCTGCGCCCACGATAGGCAAGAGCGCCTAAGAGACGACATTAGGCGTCGTTATCAACAAACAGGGGAATCGAGCAGCCACTACATAACATGCATGGAGAGCATGTTAGGTGAGGTATCCCCGAGGATGACTAGGGTCCAGGAAATCGAGAAGATTTACATGAATCTTCTCCCGGAAATTAAAAGAATTATCCGGATAGAGATCTGTAATACGCCAGACGATCTAGCGGATCAATGCGTAAAGGCAGAATATATCCTGGACAGGGAAAAGGGCGATAGGACGCCAATTCCCCCATCCAAAGCGGTAATGCCAGAAACGGCATACAAACCGCAGAGGGAGAAGACAGGGACGTCTTCTCATGTAAAAGTAGCGGCAACGGCCGCTACACCGCCGGACACACAGGAGAAGCCCGATGCTCCGATAGCCGGGATAGGTCGGCAAGAGATGGCCGACCTATTAACGAAGCTTAGCGGAGAGCTAGTAAAAGCTTTCCGCGAAAGCAACAAACAAAGGCAGGGAGGGGGAAACAAGGGTGCTTCCTCCTCGGCGAACAAAAACGGCCGTTCCGGAAGAGGCAACGCCAAGAATAAAAATGGCAGCACGAAGGAAAACCAGAAAAATGGGCAAGCGAAAGAACCTATTCGCTGCTTCGGATGCAACAAAGAAGGCGTAATCCGAGCGAAATGCCCTAATTGCTCGCCGGAAAACGGGCAACAGGGGAAGTAGAGCACTCAACTACTTCCCCAAACGCCAACGAAGCTAGTCAGGAAGCTTCGGGAACGACCTCCCAGGACGTTAGCGGGACGGCACTACCGAATACTCCTGCGGAGGAAAACCTGGAAACCAGATGGTGGTTACAGGTGGAAGTGGAAGGTTTCCACTTCCGCGCGCTGTACGACACAGGCGCATCGGTCACAGTGATGGGACCGATCGGCCTGCAGTTGATAACTGCATGCGGCCGAACACTTATGCCAAGCGAGCACGCAGGTGCTAAGCTCGCTGACGGTAGCACGAGCCCAATCGTGGGCTGTGCTTACCTTCCCTTCACAATAGGTGGCATAAGCAGGGATATCAAAGTTTCGATTATCCCTGCACTAGATGCGGATTGTTACTTGGGCACGAATTTCATGCGGGAATTCGGCTCAGTACACAATCCGCGATCAAACCAGCTGACGTTGGTGGACGACAACGTCAGCGTGGAGCTCCAACTGGCATCAGTTAAAGAGATTAACATGACCCAGATCGGTGCAGTGGGCTTAGGCCATGTAACCGAGGAGCAACGAGCACAAGTCGAGGCACTTGTGCACGAAATGGTCGGCACGGAGCCGACCACACTTGGGTGCACCACGTGGGTGACCCATTCGATTGATGTGGGAGATGCTCGCCCCATCAAACAGCGATATTACCCATATTCACCGGTAATAGAGGCTGAAATGCACGCGCAGGTCCGTAAGTTACTGGACGCTGGCGTCATTGAACCATCCACGAGTCCGTGGTCAAGCCCGGTCGTGATGGTTAAGAAATCCGGTGGAGGATACCGGATGTGCATTGACTACCGACGAGTCAATACACTCAAGGTTTCGCCGGACGGCTACCCGGCGAAACGCATGGACGCGGCTTTCCGCAAGGCCAAAGCGGCAAAGTTTTGCACGACGTTAGACGTCAGCAACGCGTACCATCAAGTACCTCTGGACGAGGCGTCCAGAGAGATAACGGCTTTCTCTGTACCTGGAATGGGCCACTTCCAGTACAAGAGAATGCCATTTGGCTTGGAAGATGCAGGAGCATCTTTCCAGCGCCTAATCGACATGGTCGTCACTCCAGATTGCGAAGACTTTGCATTCGCATACCTGGATGACGTCGTCATAATGTCGAAAACGTTCGAGGAGCATCTCGAACACCTTCGTAAGATCTTAGGCCGTCTACGAGAGGCGGGCCTAACGATCAATCGGCAGAAAAGCCACTTCTGCCAAAGCGAAGTAAAATACCTGGGAGTAGTGCTGAACCAAGATGGGTTCCGCCCTGACCCAGAGAAGATAAGGCCGGTACTAGAGTACCCGCCGCCTAAGAACGTAAAGCAGCTAAGGCGCTTCTTAGGCATGGCATCGTGGTACAGGAGGTTCCTGAACAACCTCGCCACGATCGCCGAACCACTTACGCAACTAACGAAGAAGGAGCGTAAGTTTGAGTGGACGAAGTACAACACTCTGCATTCGAGCGGATAAAGGCTCTCATAGCCTCCGCACCAGTCTTGCAACGCCCTGATTTCAACAATGAGTTTGTTGTACAAACAGATGCAAGTGACTCGGGAATCGGAGCAGTTCTACTTCAGTTTGAAGACGGCAAGGAGCGAGCACTGGAGTTCGCCAGCCGCGTCCTCTCACCTGCCGAGAGGAACTACAGCGTGACAGAACGCGAATGTCTCGCTGTAGTATGGGCGATAAAGAAGTTTCGCCCATACATCGAAGGCTACGCATTTCGCGTAGTCACGGACCACAGCTGTCTGCGTTGGCTGCGCACACTGAGTGGTCCGACAGGGCGATTAGCGCGGTGGGCCCTGGAGCTGCAAGGCCACCAATTCACGGTTGAGCACAGAAAAGGTGCGCTCAACAATGTCCCAGACGCCCTTTCTCGAATGTACGAGGAGGAGGGCGAGGAGACACCAGTGGCAGGTGTCTCGTGGACGGGAAATTCCCAGGATGAGTGGTACCTCCAACAGCTTAAGAAAGCCAAAGAGGAACCACTCACCGATCCGAAGATGAAGTGGGTCGGGGGGAGACTGTTTTATTACAACCCCGACCAACTGATGCAAGGAATCCTGGGGGAGGACGACGAGGCTTGGAAGCTCGTCGTTCCTCTAGAAAAACAAGGGGATATCATGAAAGAGTGTCATGATAGCCCCACAGCAGGACACTTGGGGCGAGAGAAGACTCTCGCACGGGTTGCCCGTCAATATTATTGGCCACGTATGGATGCGTGCATCGCCAATTACGTGCGGCAATGCCAGACTTGCCAGCAGATAAAGGCTGAGCAAAGGCCGCCGACGGGACTCATGGGCCGCAGGGTCATCGAACGACCCTGGCAGTATGTCGCAGGCGACATTATGGGCCCGCTACCCAAGACGAGTAAAGGGTATGAATACATCCTAGTTTTCCAGGATTTATTCACACGGTGGGTGGAAGTGATTCCGCTCCACCGCGCCACAGGCGAAGCCATACTGGCGGAGTTCACAGAACGCATCTGTCTCCGGTTTGGAACACCCGAAGTCTTCCTCTCCGACAACGGGACAGAGTTCAAAAACCGAACGATCGACGGTTTTTTGAACAAAAAGGGGATACGTCATGAAACGACGCCCCCGTACCATCCGCAGGCTAACCCTGTCGAAAGGGTTAACCGAACGATGAAGCAGATGATCATGGCTTTCATCCAAGATGACCATGATCGCTGGGACGAGCATCTTACAGAGCTCGTCCACGCGTTCAACAACTCCAAGAGTAGTGCCACAGGAATGACACCTGCGTTCCTCGTCTACGGCAGGCATCCGAAGCCCTTAGACTCGGAGTATAGCAGGCAGATGCTTGATATACTAAAACGAAACGAAGAGGAGGCTCGAGAAGAATGGGCTCTCCGAATGAGGAATCTCTCCGAGGTCCACGACATGGCAGCAGAGAATTCCGAAAGGGAACGAGATCGACAGGCGCGTTACTATAACGCGGGCCGACGTGAAGCGAGCTTCAAAGTCGGAGATCTCGTATGGAAAAGGAATAAAGTCCTTTCCAATGCGGCAAAAGGAGTAGCTGGGAAGCTAGCTCCGAAGTTTGCCGGACCGTACGATGTTACGGAAATCTTGGGCAGCAACACGTACGCGTTGCGTGACCAAAGTGGACGGACAGTGGGTCCGATCCACTCAGAACAGTTGAAACCGTACATCCCCGGCGCAGACGTTCCTGCTGAAGAAGAGGACGTCGAGACCAGCGCCCGACCTCCGGGGGAAGGCGGGAGTCGTGTGGATGCGCCCACGACTCCATCAGCAGAGGCTGATGAGAAGAAGAGCGGTGCCAGCGGGCAAGCGTCCCAGGCTGGGAGCGCCCAGCCTGAGGAAAAACCTGTAAAGCGCAAACGCGGACGCCCGCGTAAAGCGTCCTACGCCGTCACGCAAATTAGAAACGCGACGGGAAAGCGAGGACCGGGTCGTCCACCCGGTTCTAAGAACAAGGCCAGCGCGGCCAAAACGTAAGACGCGAGGAAGACACGGTTGACAGGAAAGAACCGACTCTGAGAGCCATTCCTCACCATCCCTCTTTTTCTTTCTGTCCCTTTCCTAGATGGACACGTACGAGATGGAGGAGGGGATAGCCCGGCTCTTCAGCGAGGACGCTGAGGAGTACTTAGCGGAGGTCGTGGCCGGGGGCACCCTGGAGGGGACCCCCAAGGCGACGGAGGCGATTGGGGAAAGGCCCCAATCCCCGTCGAGCCGGTCAGGACCGGAGGCGAGCGACCAGGAGGTCGCCCGCGAGACGGAGGCGTGCGGCGAAGCCGCCTCCCATCGAGCAGAGGACCAGGAGGTCCCCTGCGCAACAGCGAGCGGCAGCGAGGCCGCCCGCGAAAACGCCGAAGCGAGTGGCCAGGAGGCCACCCGCACCCTACGGCGACCCCACGTCCCCGAGCCAGGGGCCGTGGCCTCGATGACGGTGAGCGTCGCCGAGGAGGGGGACGGAGAGGAGCTCCGTTCCCAGCCAACCCAGCGAGGAGGCGCCGAGGACGGCGCCCCCCTTCCGCAGCGGCCCCTTTCCGCTGCCGAGAGGCTGGAGGAGTTGGAGGCTTGGCTCCGCTCCTCCACTGAGGACTATCGCCGGGCGGTTGGGCAATTGGAGGAGGCCCACCGGAACTTCCTGCGTGGTGCGGAGGAGACTGAGGGAGAGCTGGCGGAGATGGCGCGCGCCTCCCTCAGCCTCGTAGAGATCCGCGCGCAGCGGGCGGGCCTGGCCGCATCACGTCGAGCTTACGACGAGGTGTACCAGGCCCACCACAAAAAGAAAGCGGAGGAGGACCGCTTAAAGGCCTCGATGGAGGCCAACCAACGGCGGCTCCAGGAGGAGCAACGGCGGCAGCAGGAGCGCCGCCGCGAGAGGGCCCTCCAGGCCAAGAAGGAGGAGGCAGCGGAGAAGAAGCGTCTCGCGGCCCTCCGCGCCCGTGTGGAAGCGGACGCGAAGGATAAGCGGCGCCGGGAGCTTTTTGAGCTGTACCCGGGCCGCTTCTTCTGCTCAGTCTGCGCAGAGCCAGGCGTGCTCTACGCCAACCAGTGTCCGAAGAAGGACCAGCACGGGTGGTACATTAGCAAGAGGAGGTACCAGTAGACTGCCCGTGTTGGATCCTTCTTCACACCACCGATGTAAATGAGGTCCAAATAAAGGCCTCGTGCCCTTAATTTACACCATAGCGATGCAGTTCGTGTCGACTTTATTTACCTCTCCTCGTCCTTTAATCCCTAATCCGTGGAGGATTGGCTCGCGAAGAGTTACAGAAGCCGTAAAGTCGTAACTTAACGGCGTCTGGTGGGAGGGTGTGACGCGAGGTACTATCGGGTACCTGCGCGCCGTCGCGAGCCTTCGCGGCGCGAGGAGGAGTTAGGCCGTGGCGCGCGGGAGCGGCGGCCATATTAGAATCTCGGGAGATTCTCTCTAGCCGTCGACGACGACGGGCGCGTGTGCGAGCTGACGACCTGGGAAAGGAGAGGAAGCGAGCTTCTGTGCGAACGCGGTAGCAGCCTAGGACGAGCCAAGGCTGCGAGCATTGTAAGTACCGCCCGACTAGTCTCGTGAGTGCGGGCGCGTACCGGCGAGGAGTCAAGGAGCGCCTTGACTCCCTGGTGTCGAACGTTGTTCGGTGAACGTAGGGGACCGTCCCCAGTTCACTACTTCTCTCTCTCTCTAGTTCGCGGTCGCGGACTCTCGTGCGGCGGGAGTCGCGACTCTTGTGGAAGAGTCGCTGCGCGGTGCGATACCGATACCTCGAGCACGAGCTCGAGGTCGGGTTCGTGAGTCGTCGCACGGAACGGGTAAGCGACCCGTTCCTTCGCGTGTGCGTGTACGTGTGTGTACACGCAGGGCAGGCAGGCGGCCTGCTCTTGAGCGCAGTGTTTGTTTACGCGGAGCAAGGTCGCGCTCTGCGTAAACATCAACGATCGCGAATCGCGCGATCGGCCGGCGAACTCTCGGCGCGGCCGAGAGTTTGTAAGAGCGCGCGCGCTTGCGTTCGCGCGCGGCTCCACTCGGCAACACTCGGGCGTGTTCGGAGCAGTCGGCTCGCACGCCCGACGGCTACTAACCTTTCGGGGCGCGATCATTGTAATTTCTCTTACGGAGGCAATAAAGGCCTCCGACTTGTCATTTTACTTGATCGCGTTGTTCTTCCGAGTAGTCCGCGGGACTACTCGGCAAACCCTCCTCGTCCTTAATCTCCCGGATACCGCCACTCTATCGCAGAGCTGAGCGGCCGGCATCAGCTGTCATCCAGGAGGAAGACAGCCGCGCGAACGCGAGGAGCGCGTTCGTGCGACAGCACGCGAGTACGAGAAGTGAGAGTACAGGCGTACTCTCACGTTGTATACGGGCCGCGGCGACGTGTATTCGCCGTCGGGTGCTCGCGCGCACCCCGAGGTAAGGACCTCACGGGGCACTCGTGTGTGCCCCATTGCACCCATCTCGCGGAGACAGGTCTCCTCCGCGAGGTGAAACGGTCGAAGATAACCCCGTTACATAATAAATAATTATTGTATTGGCTAGGATTTTTAAAAAATAAAACATTACATTAACATAAACATATATTGCTTTTTATTACAGTAATAAGGAAGGTTATTTTTTTTACATTTAATTACAACTTAAATATATATTACATGGTTATTATTAATTTTACACACATTTTTAAAATCTATTACAAATTTTTTTCTTTTTTAATACATTACAAAATTGTTACATTTATATTGTTTAAAAAAAAAAAAACTTAAATCTAGTACAAACTATATTCTTTAAATCTATTACATAGTATTATTTTTTTATTTTTTTTCTTAAATTATTCCTCGCCCGACTCACTAAAAAAAGTTGCGTCTGAATCTTCGCTGGAATCGCTATCATCATCAACGTCAAAATAATGAAGCGGTCCCGCGAGTTCTGCAGGAGCCGGGCAAATTATTGCTTCTTGCACATTAATATTATCCAAGCAAAACGGCCCAACCACAGGCATTCGAAAAATGTTTGGCGTTGCTTTGCGATAATTTTTTTTATGATGTATTGGGCAATATTCAATATATTCTATATTTACAAATTTTTCACAATTACGTATAGGGTAAACGTTATGCGTGCCAAAACTTATCTGTCTAATATCATTTTCTTCTATTAAATTTATAATAGTAGAAGGAAAAACATTAAATAAATATTTATTGCGATACACCCATCGCTCCGGTTGTTCTTTTGTACCGTTGCTCCCACGAAAACGCCCATACAATTTTACAGTAAATCGATTTTTTAAAGCATACTTTATTCTTTGCAAATATGCTGAATAAAATGTTTCTTTAAATTTACGCTCGCTGTAACATTTTAACCACAATAAATCTCTAATAACTTCGTACATTGCGATACCAGTCATTGATGTTTTATATTCTGGATAGTGGCTGCATGAAGGATGTGAGCAAGGGAACTGACGATAGTACCTAGTATCTTCGCCATATTTTGACCGGGCCTCTACAAAAACAAAAAACAAAAAAGAGAAAATTAATTAATTTTTTTAAACTTTTTAAACCCAAAAGGATAAGACTCGAATGAATTTAAAAATTTCCGTTTTTTTAAAACTACTTTACATTTCTTTTCCTCTTCACGAATGTAAACATCTTGAAGGTCTGTTCTTCTAAAATTTGAATTATTCACCGTTATTTCCGCGTCTTCTTTCGCGTTGTGACAGTCTACCAATTCTACGACTGAATCAAAATTAATTTTTTTCGAATTTTTGTAGTTTAGACGGATACCTTTAACTTTGCATGTATCGTGCGTGGTACCGTCTGGCGCGCGGACAAGGTAACTGTAAAATTTAGGGCCACCCGAAACAAATTTTTCTATGTAGGAGCCCTCGATGTAACACTCGAGCTCGTCTGTTAAATCTCCTAAAAAAGGCCCCGTAGGAGGTTCATACTCGTCAGTATTTCTAGAAACATAAATTACAGAATCTGTATCGTAATACAATACACGATTCTGTAATTTATGAATATAATCGTAAAGCTTTAGTCGCGCTTGAGCAGTTGTATAGGCCGCGATCGCGACGCTGGTTGAAGGAGACGACGTCACCGATTCTTCCTTGTAACGCCATATAACGTACATGGTAGAATCGTCGACGTCGATAACACGTTCGATTTCTATTTCAATGTTGGTTAATATTTTTAAAAGTTGTTCTCGTGTATGAATAATTTCCGTTTGATATAAATTATCGCGCTGCCCAAATTTCCCCCAAAAAGAATTTAAACATAACTTTGCGACTGATCGTAACCCGGCGTTTTTTGTAATTTTGTCCTGCTCAAGCGCGATGCCTTCTCTACGGAAATACTGATCTAAATAAGTTTTCTTTTCTGAGTCAGTATGGACACCCGCAGGCCATCCACTCGACTCTTGTTTTATTTTTAAAAAAGTGTCGATATAGGAGGCAAAAAGACCGCCCTCGCGGGTGTCGGTATTATACTGACACACTTCGTATTGCCAAATAACGTCAACTTGAAGCAACTTATAATCTACTTCGAGAGCCTTTTTTATTTCAACAGCAACCCAAGTGCCGGAAAATGCACGGTCGTTTACGCTATGATTACACTCTGCGTCGTTGTCTGATTTTTCAGCACAACTTCTGCAGAGCGAAAAAAGTAATCGGCCATGCATTTTTGCTGGAACTACAGGGTGAAATAAATTTTGAGGGGGTAAAATGCGGCATTTGACGAGGCCTTCAACATTTTCGGTAAAATATTGAAAATTATCCAACGTCAAATGTTTACATTGATCTCCTACATAAACTTTCGGGTGACCTACAGGAAATTTACCGGTTTTGCAAATAAAAGGGTACAAAGAGCACAAGTCTACATATTTTATTTTTTCCCCCTCGCGAGCAAAATATTTTGTGACAATATTCCCCGTTCGACCTCCGAAGAAAGCTTCGCGGGGATTTAAAGTTACTTTATTTACTAAAGGGTGGCTTGTAATAAAATTTTTAAATTCCGGCTTTGATTAAATATTTTTAATGAAGTCGCACTCCCACATTTCGAATAACGTGTACCCGTACCCTTTTATTCGCTGACTGCAGGCTATTGTATTTTCATAACGGCTATTAAAACTTACACCGTTTATGCGTTTTTCATTTCTATTATTAATAAAACATCGCGGGCAACCGTGAAAAAAACAGCCGTGGAATTGGTAGACGGTTCCTTTGCGGTTATCCAGTGGCGGTAAAAACCCGTCTACACGTGGACCTTCTATAAGCGAATATTCCCGTCCACGCGCCGCGTGTATTATCTCCCGACCCGCTTGCTCTTCCTCCCAAAGCAGCCATTCTATAGCTACTTTCGACTGATTATCCGCATGCGTGTAACCTCCGGCGGGTATTATACCTATAGAATTGTTAACCAAAAAATTTTTTCTAAATACTACGGAGCAGGCACTCGCAATCGTCACCGATTCAACAAAAGGATCGACTTTGCCTGCTTTTAAAAAAATATCCCTAAATCTACAACACGCCTGACGTAAAATAGATACATCTTGAATACAGTAGTCAACAATTTCTTGTGCAAAATTAAAGACTGCATTTTGAGCGACCATATCGCTATGCCAGTCTAACAATTTTGCACGATCTACTGCATTCATTGAGTCGGGCTCGTAAAACCGAACATCCGGATACTCACCAATATAATTTTCATTCTCCGGTGTATTAAATAAATGCGGGAAATAACCTTTTTTATTCCCCGCAGGCAGATCAAACGTTTTTTCAAAGCTTGCCAACTTCATCGGTAAATAATTGAGACTATCAATAAATTTTGTTATTCCTACTTTTAATTTAACAATGTTAAGACCGTTTAAAATTACAGATGGCCTAATATCTTTGCGTGTTTTCGTCAAAGTATTTAAAATAAATTGTGCATCGAAAGATCTAGCATTGTGCGCAATACAGACAAAAGATGAAAAACCGTTTGTCTTTTTTTGTCACGCACAATAAAACTCAGAAATTTCTCTACACAATCGCGACCTTTATAAATGTGTTGTCGCACACCACAAAAACTACAATTATTTAATAAATTATTATTTAAAATACATGCATCACAGCAAAGCTGTGCCACACACAAATTCGGCACGCAAAAACTTACACCATCTGTAATTTTAATTTGTGTTTCCATATCGTAAAAAACAAAACAAGTTTCCGGATGTTCGCTGTTACGATCCCGACTCTCCTTATTTTTTATAGGCCTAATATAACATAATTCATTAATCGAATGCCTGGATTTGCATATACTACAATACGAAATCCCGCATTCGTGCTTTTTCTCATTTAGATCATATAATTTATAACATATTTTACAAATTTGTACAGTGTCGCAAATTGATTTTGTCGCGATCTTCGAACCCTGACGACGCGCATATCCTCCGATCTTTTTATGATTTTTAAAACATTCTGAATTTTTGAATGTTCGCCGACAAACGTTACACGTTAGCTCTCCGTCGACAGAAAGAGAGTCGCAATTAGGACTTGAATGGCAACAGTCACACACGTTTGCGCAACGGTGCTTGAGAGGCTACCGATAGGAAATATTATACCTATCACAAAAATATGCTCTGCTTTTTACGGCTAATAAATTTAAAATAAGATTGAAATGTTCGGCGCGTCTATAAAACATTATATTAATTGTTTTATAGTCGTCACCGGGATACTCTTGCTCTCCGTCGAATAAGAGCGGAGCACCCGTACCATATATCCGTTTTGTTTAACGTGTGACACCTGCCTTGTGGCTTATTCACACGGCTTCCCTAGAGGCGTCGGGAATGGGATACGCCCATATCTTCGTGCAGATCGTACAAGACGACTGCTACAAATTTCTCACTCTGTGGTTTCCAGGCACAGCGATCCTCTTTGTTGGAGGCGAGGCCCTTCTAAAGCCTCTACCCGCTCTGCAGGCGGGATGCCCGAGTTGTGCACCGCAACTCACACGTCGAGACCGAAGTCTCTAGCCCGCATATGGGCTTAACCACTGCCACTACGAGGCCGACCTCAATTGACCCGGACGGGGCATCGCCCCGCGGGCCCCGGGTCTCCCATAGTACCTATTTATGCTCTAGGTACGAGTGCGAGACAAAAATTGCCTCTCCCAACTTCAGGACCTTCCTGGTCTGTCCCCCGGCTCGGTATCACCGCTTAGCTGGGGCCGGGGGCTTGCTACACCCCGGGGATGTGCCGTGGCACAGAGCCCCCCTTGCGGTCATACATTCGAAATTTCCACTCAGCTTTCATTCACCCTGAGGGCGTCAGTCATTCAGTAGACACATACACTCCACCTGGCCTAGGCCAGTCTACTGCCGGTAACTCACCGGCAAGAGCGTGACCGCCTTCCAAGGTTGCCGTTCCGAGGACCCACACACCAGTCGGAGGCCCCGTCCATAGCTTCTCGACTACTAAGCCATGCCCCACACATTCATACATCTGCATAGGGGGGGGGGGGTGGGTGGGCGCCGAGGAGGGGGGGGCCTCGGCTAATTAAAAACAACCCGACACATTCATACCTCACTCGCTGGGCACGACCTTTCGTCTTACGCTAACCCGGTGCCCCCAGTCGATGTGAGGTATCGCCTTACTAGGGCCGAGGCCGACCATCACTCCCACATTGAGGCATTGGTCAAACCGGCGCTTCGACAGAGTGGGGTCGCCATCTCCCCAGGGGACGGACCCCGTCTGCTCCAACGCTTCGGGTCCGCGGGGCCGCTGATATCCCCGAAGCATCCCAGTGATCGCAGTGCCCCGCACAGCCACCTCTTTTATGCAACACCTATTTATCCCTCATCATACTTTCAATACATCCATCACTTTCAATACAACTCTTCTTTTATATACATTCAAGGACAAACTTTCATTTATACGCCACTATAAGCCAATACAACACTTCATCTACATACAATCTTCAACACATTTACACTTTGTCCCTTTTCATTCACAGTTGTCCCAACAACACAAACATACTACATGGCTGCGCGGGAACACCTTGAGTCACTTAGACGCCCCCTGCGGGGGCGGAGCACCCGTACCGAACACTTCAAACTCATAAACACGCAGTCGAACGTGTTTTTCGCGAGCTAAAAATTGTGATATAGCGCGTATTTCTTCTAATCCGCAGCCGTCTCCGTGGGATAAAGTTATGCCCGAATTTAAAAGAATATTTTTAGCTGACTCTACTTGAACGCGATCAATTTTAATATTACGCCAATCTTTTTTCCACGCGTCGGTAGCTTTTTTTTCGACGTAAACAGGGCCGCAAGCAACCGCGCGTGGTAAACAAAGATTATCGTTATTTTTAATATTTTGTGATAGGGAAAACGATGGAGGCCGGGGTTTACACCTCCCTCCCAGTCACAAAGGGGAAAACGGGTTACTTTGGGGTGCGTTCCCCCGTTCCGCTTCGCCTTTTTCCCTTGTTGTTAGTGTGCTTACTTTCTCTCTACACATACGACTTCTACACTTCTACTCATGGCTCGACTACTAACTTCCACAAAGGGGTTTTCTGCTTCGCTGCGTCTCCACTCCCTCTGCTCCACCACCTATAACCTAAAGGGGACTTCTGCGCGTTACCTACTACTCCAATTTTGTTGAGCGCCAGGCGCCTTGTAGACGCCGCCGGATCACGAACTCCTCGCTCCGGTTGAGAATTCTTCTTCCCAGGGTTGGGGGGGTCTTCCCGAGACTACCACGTTCACGCACGCATGCAAGTGGCGTTTGCTGCACGCTCCGTTGACGACGCGGATTCAGCTACTCGCTCGAGGTAGCCGGTGCACTCGCGAATTGCTGAGAATCAGCTTTAAACCACCACCTCACAACACAACCCACACTTAGAAATTAAACCCAACTCCGGTGATCTCTTTTTTCTAATGAATATATTGCCTCCTGGCTTGGGGAATATACTTGTGGTTCTTTGTATGTGTGCGCGGCGCGGATTTACTTCGCGGGAATTTCGGAGGGGAAATACAATAATTAAAGGGGGAAGAGAAACCCGTATGAGGGTGTGCGCGGGGCTCACCGTCTGATAAAAGCTCCTCCGTCCTAACTATCGACTTCTCCTACTACTACTACTCCTCGCTCCTAGCTACTCTCAAAAAAAACTATAAGGTGCGTCCGGCTTCGATATGAGCTTTCGGCTGAATGGCGTAGCGTTGCGGCGACGAACACTTCCGTGACGCCAGCCCTTACTCCCTCTCACTCGCTCTCGCATTCTCCCTATACCCTATCTCTCTTCTGAAGGGTCGCCTCGTCGACTCGTTTCCGCCCGCACCGACGATACGAGTTTTGATTGGCTGCGCTGCGTCAACGCAGCCACTCGATTTTGCCGAACACGAGCGCGAGCGCGAGTTAAAATCGAGCGCGGCGCGATATAATTTTCGTGGGAACGTTGGCCGCCTGCTCGACTCGCCGAGCTCGTCGAGCAGCGCCAGTGACGTCGCGCGCGCAGTCGGCCGCTCTCGCTCTCTCCGCTCTTCGTCGCGTTTCCCTCTCTCTCTCGCACACCACCGTCTCTCTCTCTCGCGCCGACACGCGCGCGCCACCTCGACTCGCGCGCCAACTCGCCGACTCGTCCTCTCTCTCTCTCACCAACACGTGCGCGCCGCCTCGACTCGCGCGCCAACTCGTGTACGCGCGCTTTCTCTCTCGCACTCGTACGCATGGTCCGCGCTCGACCACGTGCTGCGCGCGGTCCGAGTGTATGCTTCCCCAGGTGCGCGGCGCACCCTGGGGGAGTCGCGGCGCGTCGTTGTTCGCGGGTTGTGTGTGTGTCCGTGTGCGTGTGTGTGTACGTGTGGGGAAGTCGCCAGGGCGGCGTGCGCGTCGCTGGTGGCCGTCAATATGGCGGCGCCGGTCAGCTATCGCCTCGGATTGTACCGATGACGTTTGTACCCGTCGTCCAGTCGGAGCATCGGGTAGTAATCCCTTTTGGGCCCCTCCGCTTGTCCTCGGCTGCCGCTAGCCGGTGCGACGTAGTCGTCGTCCCATTCCATGGGAGACGACGGTTGCGCCCCGTCCACCGCTACGACCCTTGAGTCGTATGACTCGGGTGCAGGCGGGGGTGGGGACGCGCTAGGCTCTCCTCGCCTTCTTCTTTCCCGCCTCTTCCTCTCCTTCTCTTCTTCCCTCCTGGCTTCTTCTTCTCTCTTCTTCCTCTCCTCCTTCTCCCTTCTCGACGTCCTCGGCGTCGCCGTCTTCAGCTGCGGGTGGGTGGCTGTCGCACCCGGTCACACCTCTGCCACGTCAGGGTGCGATCCTTCGGGATTGCCCCCTGCCGGCGCCCGAGTTTGGCCCGATCCAGGCCGCCCTCGTCCGTGTCCATCGCGGCCACCTCCTGGATCACGACTCCGGCCTCCTCGGGAGGGATTGCCGGGGCCCAGACGATGGGTGCAGGCTTGGCGGGAGCGTCCTGGCCGTCCATCCCCCCCATCTCCGAGCCGAGCCCCTGGATCATCTGGGTGATCTCAGTCACCGGGCTGGCTGGAATGGGGTGAGCGGCCGTCTCTTCCTCTTTTCTTCCTTCTTCCTCCTCCTCCTCGGGCACGTACAAGTACCACAGGTCCTTAACAGGTACCTGTGGCGCGGGGATTAAGGGAAGGTACGCGGGGATTCGGGGTAATATGGGGCTGGGGAATAACGCGGGGGTGGGGGGCAACGCGGGGGGAGCTATCTGCTATTGAGCCGTGGGGTTTGGTGCCGACTCCAACACCGCGAGCTCCAGTTCCGGGTTTGTAGGAGGTTTATCGGAAGGCTGGGACAAGGAAGAGGTGGTGGTGTGGTCTTCCTCCTCCATCTCCCGAAGCGCCCGCTCCAGCTCCTCCTCAGCCGCTCGCGTCTCCCGAGCCTCCAGGCTCTCCCGAAGCTGGATGAGCCGCTGCTGGTTGGCAGTCGGGACCTCCGCTCCCGTGGCCTCCTCGCCGATCAGGGTTGATGGGGTTGCTCCAGCAACCTCCTCTTCTTCCTCCGCTTCGCTGACGAGCTCGAGTCCGCGGTTAAGCTGCGAGACTCGGGGTGGATGCGGCCATGACCCGGCCCAAGCATCCAGCTCCGCCTCGCGGCGAGCCCCCTCCTCTATCTCTCTCAACTCACGGTCGTTCTGCCGGCGCTCATCCCCTCCGTCTGCCTGGCAGACGGAGCCTTCAAACACAACGGGGTCGTTACGACCCTCAACGGGCCCCGCTGGCCGGGAGAACGCCGACCGGACCGCTGCCTCGAGAGCAGCTCGATCATGAGCACGGGCGTGCTCATCCACGAACTCGCCCGAGTTGTACCTCGGGCGCGCTCCTCTCAGCGGAATTCCTCAAACTCTTCTTGACATCTGGGGTGGGAAGGGGATGGGTAAGGGTCATGAAAAACAAAACAAAACTTACGATTCATTAGAGTGAGTTGAATCATTTGTGTACGCAAAGAAAAGGTGTTTTACGCAGGCGATATCAGGGGGAGGTCCGCATAATAACCCGTCGGGGTGATTCTAACGCAAATCTCCACTCTCCGCACGCCTACTTTCCCTCTTCAACAGCCTCACTACTTCCTACTTCTTTCGACTACTCCGCGGGGGTAGCAAACGCTTAATCTGCGATGCGTGAACCTTCGCACTCTTCTTCGCATTCTCCGTCTCAACTAAATACACGGTGGGGGACACTACTTCAAGGATTTTATAAGGTCCGGAGTATTTCGGGGCCAGTTTCGCGGCATATTTATCAGCGGCCTTCGATAAGGGATACTCACGACGTAAGACCTGATCTGCTTTCCTGCTCGATACTTGCTTGATCTGCTTGATACTGCTTTCCTTGTTTCTCCTTCGCTTCATCGATGAACTTCGCAACCAGGTCTCTCAACGCATCCAGCCTCTTCATCCTATCCTTCCACACTTCTGGGTCAATGGGGATTACTTCACGCGGGGGTTCAACTTTTCTTCTCAAACTCTTCACTGGGGTTGGCTGTCTTCCATAATTCAGGAACGCGGGAGATACTTTTAAGGTCGCTTGGGTTGCGGTATTGACGGCATGGCGAAATTCGTGGAGGTGGACATCCCAATCTCTGTGTTTGTTTTCGACATACATCGCGATCATGGTTTTTAGCGTCCTGTTGGCTCTCTCGACGGGGTTTGCCTGGGGGTGGTAAGGTGGGGTGGTAGTATGTATCACGCCGTATTCCTCCAGGGTCTTCTCCAGGAACTTGTTGGCAAATTCCCTTCCGTTGTCCGTGAGGAAATAGCGTGGCGTTTCCCACCTAAAGAGAATTAACTCCTCAAAGGCCCTCACCACCGACTTCCCGTCGGCTCGCCTCAGTGGTTTCATCTCGACCCATTTTGTAAATAGGTCCATGAACACGATGATGTACTTGTGTTGGCTGCGACTCGGCGGGAACTCCATCAAGTCGGCAGCCACAACCATCCACGGTTGTTCCACGATCCGCCTGCCAATCATGCCTTGTGGTCCTTGCTGTGATACCTTGTACGCCTGACACTCGGGGCAACTCAAGACATATGCACGAACATCGTACCACATTCCCGGCCAATAGTTATCTCTCGCGATCCTATCGTAGGTTTTCTCGATACCTAAATGACCCGATGAAGGTGCGCGATGTGCCTCGTCTAGCACCGACGCACGGTGATTGGCCGGCACGACCACTCGCCACCCTTCCTCCGTGGTCAAAATAGGATCGAGAAGGGGGTCCTCGCGATAACGATACAATATTTCTTCTTCGACCTTCCATCCTCTAAACTTCGCGGGGAATTCCTTCACTTCTTCAACACGCCTCTCGTACCACTCATCTTCAATCTCTTCAAACGCTGCAGCTTCTACTTCTTCCTCATACATACGAGACAGAGCGTCAGGCAATTGGTGAAGCGTTCCCTTCCGGTGGATGATCTCCATGTCCCACTGCTGCATTTCGATGGCCCATCTCGCGAGCCTCCCTGTCGGCTCTTTGAGATTTTGCAGCCACCTTAATGCGCTGTGGTCCGTGATGACCTTGATGTGGTAGCCTTCAAGGTAGGGACGCAACTTCTTTATCGCCCACACCAAGGCCAGACAGTCTTTTTCTGTCGTCGTATAATTTTTCTCCGCGGGGATAAGGACTCTGCACACATATACTATGGGGTGCTCTCCGTCTTCTTGTTCCTGGGTTAGTACTGCACCTAAAGCGAAGTTGCTGGCATCGCATTGTACCGTGAACGTCCTTCCGAAGTCAGGCCTGGCCAGAACTGGAGCAGTTGTGAGCGCAAGCTTAAGTTTCTCAAACGATTCTTGTTGCGCTGCTTCCCACGTCCATTCTTGGTCCTTCTTCAGGAGTTTCAGAAACGGTACCTTCAACTCTGAGTCATTCTCGATGAAGCGCGAGTACCAACCTAACATACCCAGGAACCTTCTCAACTGTTTTACATTCTGGGGCGCGGGGTAATCTAAAACAGGGGCTACTTTCTCGGGGTCAGGGCGCAATCCTTCACTATCGAGGATGAAACCTAAGTATGCAACGCGAGAACAGCAGAATTCGCATTTAGCGCGATTGACAGACAAGCCCGCTGCCTGCAGCCTCTGTAACACGAACTCTAGCCATCTCACATGTTCTTCGAAGGTCTCTGTGACAATGATTATATCATCCAAATATCCGAAGACGAATGGTTCCACTTCGGGGCCAAATAGGGCATCAATTAACCTCTGGAAGGTCATCGGCGCATTGGTTAACCCGAATGGCATTCTTTTAAATTGCCATAGACCAGATCCAGGAACTGCAAAAGCTGTGTATTACTTACTGCCCTGTTCCATGAGGATCTGGTAATAGGCTCTCTTCAGATCAATTTTGGAGATGAATCTTGCCTTCCTCAATTTGTCTAGGGTGTCATCAACTCGGGGTATGGGGTAAGCATCTTTTCGGGTCACGTTATTCAGGGGGCGATAATCTATGCAAAACCTAAACGAACCATCCGGCTTCTTCACAATTACTGGGGCGCTACACCATTCACTCGCTGAGGGTTCTATCACTCCTTCTTGGTACATCTTCACTACTTCTCCTCGGGCGACTTCCAACATCTTCGGGGATAATTTTCTCAACCTCTCCTTAATTGGGGCCGCTCCTAGGACATCTATGTGGTGTTCGACCAACGATGTTGCTCCTAGAGCGGGACTACTCTCGTCTGGGTTCTGGGGTAAATATCGATTCAACAGCTCTTCAATCACCTCCTTCTGTCTTCCTCGCACCTCCGATAATCCTGCACACTCCGCCAATATCTCATCACGCTGCTCTCCTTCCAACTGAAACTCGTTCCATTTTCCTCCTTTCGACCTCCACATCCTTCTCGGGGCGTATGTGACTTCCATTTCCCATTTTATGCAGAAGTCCATACCTAGAATCATCTCATGTCCCAGGTCTGGTACTGCTTTAAAGATATGGTTGTCACTAACCCCTCCTACATCCAAATTCACCCTCAAGTCTCCTACTGGATTCGACGCACTGCCTAGTGGTGTTTTAATAGCTAGGTTGGATGGAATGAGCCTATCCCGATATCTCTCGGTTATCTTGGATCCTACGATCGAGATTGTCGCTCCGGGATCCAAGAGGGCTCGATATCTTTCTCCACCTAGTGTCACGCACAGGTATTGGCGATTATCCGCCTGGAGGCCTGCCACTGGCGCGTTTGGGTCGTCTGCGGTCTGGGGTTTCGCTGAGCTTGACTCAGCTTTTCACCCTCCCTGGACTTGAATTGGCGATGAGCACCTCATGTGCGACTCGCCAGGCTCAACGTCCATAGACGATGTCGGCGCCGGACGTTTACCGTACAAATATGCTAGGGCTTGTCCGATATTTAGTCCTTTGGGTTGGGGTCTTTTTGGCATGCAGGGTAACATCTTCTTCAGGGGCTGGGGTGTTGAATTGGTGGGGATTGGGGTTTGGGGATACTCTTCT
Source organism: Sycophila sp. Sp_5 (assembly GCA_018906775.1). Classification (NCBI taxonomy): domain Eukaryota; kingdom Metazoa; phylum Arthropoda; class Insecta; order Hymenoptera; family Eurytomidae; genus Sycophila; species Sycophila sp. Sp_5. Next base: position 84,471 of record JACCID010000353.1, read on the forward strand.
TCTTGGGGAATCTTCTCTTCTTGGGGAAACTTCTCTTCTTGCTTCACTGTTCTGTTGCTTCACGTCCTCTTCCTTCTGCCTACATCCTTCCCATGGGGTACTGGGAAAATTATATTCTAAAACGGCCGGCCTCCCTCCTTTCTGAGGTGGCGTGCTGTGAGAGTAATAATTCTCCATTTTCTCATCTACTTCATACTCCTCCTCTTCGGATTCGTCCGACAGGTCCAACGCTTGTGTGATTAATGGGTTCTGTGTCTCCTTGGGTACGAACATTCGCATGTCCCTTTCCCCGGATTCTTTGAATTTGTCCCTTTTAATCAGCGTGATACCTGTGTCGTCCTCTATCTTGTGCACCATCCTCTTATACTGCAACTTCTCGACTTTCTCTTTACTCTTCATCTCTTCAAGTGGGGTATCTAAATCTAAGATTATTAAGGGTTTTGGGAGCTCGTAACTTCTCTCATCTTCTGTAAGGGGGGCTGGGGGTTTTGGGAACTCATAATTTCTCTCATTCTCTACTAAAGGGGCTAAGGGTTTTGGGGGCTCAATATGCGCTGGGTCTCTTGCGCGGGGGAAATTCTTCTTCTCTTCGGGGATTTCTCCAAGGGGTGGGAGCTTAATACTCATCAGAGGGCGTAGTGTTGAGCTCACTGTTGTCCCTGTCCGTTCCTTGGAATTGCCCCCTGATTTGGGAATTGAGACATGAGGGGAGGCAATTGGGCTGCTTGCCTCCCCTGCTGCCCGTTTCCCAACATCTTGGCAAAAGAGGCACAATGGTTACATTGGTAGAAGGTAACCCCTTCTGCGCCACATACCTGACACGCTATGCCTTGCTTAACATTCCTTGGGCATTCGCGTGACCGGTGTCCAAATTGGAGGCTCTGTGCCCTACATTACCGCATGTAAAGCACGCTCCCATGTATCCTGGCACCTTGCCACCTTGCTGCGGTTGTCCGGTCGACTGTTGACTTTGGAACGTTTGCTGCAATGGTGGTGGTGCCGCTGCCACTGATGCATACTGCATGGGAGTGTTCTTGGGCGCTGGGATTACTATCTGCGCGGTTGGGGTTTGGCTTGTTGCTGCTGCAATTTCTTGAGCCTCACCTCCATCTTCTTTGTTACCCTTATCTTGCGCTGTCTTCTTTTTCTTTGGGGTATTCTTTTGGGACTGCTTCTTCTCTTCCTCTACTGCCGCAACCTTCTCCGTCTTCTTGGGGGGGTTAAATGCTCCTCCTGGCACAGACGACTTTTCAGGGGGCGGTGGTGGTTTGAAGCGGGCTATGTTCTCTTGTTCTTTCTCGTATATCCTTCCTAACTCATGGATTTCCGCGAAATCTTTGAGGACATAGTCCCTAAATCGGACTTGGTAATCGGGGCGTAAGTTTTTCAGCGCTATGCTGACCTGCTCTCTTCTGGAGGGTGGACGTTTACAGAGGTGAAAGATGGATTTTAGTGCTGTTATATACGCGGCGATTCCCTCTCCTTCGCCCTGCGTTCTGGCACGTGCATCCATCAAGATGTCCTCGTCCGCCCGTTCCACCATATACTGGTGTTTAAATTCTCTCCTGAATTCTCGCCAGGTTCTTATTTCCCTTTTCACCGTCCTAAACCACTGGCACGCCTTCTCCGTCAAGGTGCACGGGATCGCTCGCAACATGCCTTCGTCTGATAGCCGGTGGCTGTCCTTGCAGTCTTCCAGCTTTAATAGATACTCCTCTGCTGCTCCGTGGCCTTCGCCGTTATACGTGATTCGCCATGTTTGGAATAGTTTGGAGATCTTCATATCTAGACTGGCGTTGCGCCTTCTCCCATCACCATGTCGTCCGTATCCTCTCTCATCGCTCCTGCTTCTTCTCCTATCACGCCTATCTCTATAATCTCTACGTTCTTCCTCCCTACTATCCGCTCGTACTCTAAATCTTCTCTGTAATCTTAATCTGGGACTTCCTTCTCTACTCTCACACGAACTTCTGCGGGACAATCGGGACCTAATATCCTCACTCCCCTCTCTACTAGGACTTCTTCGCTCTCGATGACTTCGTCTACTTCCCCTCGAATCTCTACTCCGACTCCGGTGGGTTTCGCGATGGTTTCTCCTACTTCCTCTCGAGTCTCTACTCCGACTCCGGTGGGTTTCGCGATGGCTTCTCCTACTTCCTCTCGAGTCTCTACTGCGACTTCTGTGGGGTTCGTGAACACTTTTCCTACTTCCTCTCGAATCTCTGCTATAACTTCTTTGGGACTTGTGGGGATTTCTTCTCACATCTCGATCTTCTCTACTTCTGCTTCTGCCTCTTGTCAGCCTTTTTTCTTTTTCTGTGTTCGTTGTGTTCTTCTCTCCGTGTTTCTCTACTTCACTTCTATGTTGGGGATTTACTTCGCCATTCCGTCCTTTTACTTCTTCTTTGTTCGGTGGAGGGTTTGCCGCGGGGATTGGCAGAGGTTCGTGGGGTTCGCGGGGTAAAGGGGGGTTCGGAGGGTTCATTGTTTGGGTGTCACGGGGATCAGGGGGACCTAACCTATCTCGCTCATTTCTTCTTTCCGCTCCTTCATTCCTCCTAATCTTTTCTGACTCCCTAACCGATCTTTTTGGTATTGCTCCTCCTTGCTGATTAATCCTCAGACTGACTGTGATTGCTGGTTGCTGAATTAATTCATCCATTTCAATGGACAATCCACTCGACGAGACTTGGTCATCATAATCCAACTGCGGTGTTGGTGGCGTCGGCACATTTTCCAATAGTCGGTTAGATCGCTCTTCCAATTGGAACCTCGCCGTACTGTGTCACAGACTTCCTCGGCTTGGCCACGGAATTGGGATTGGTGTTGGAATATCGAACGGCCACTCCCGAATTCCTGATGCCGTGCTCGTCGTCGTCTTCGGGGCTGTTGGCTGGATGTGTGCTTGTGTAATGATCGTGCTGGTCGTCGTCATCGTTGCAGCCACCATCGTCGGTACTTTCGGATTAACCCATTAAGGACCAAATGGACGTTTCTTTTTGTCTGTTTTCAGTGGCTATATTCAATATGAAATAGATCCGAAAAAAAATCGAGATAAGTCATTTTCGATGTAAAATTGTCTGAACTTTCGATCTATGCTGTCAGAATTTTGGAAAAATACATATTAAAAAAATTATAATTGTTTATTTAACAAAAAGCATGAAATTTCGAACAAAATGTTGGCTTTATCGAGCATTTTCGGATCGAAATCAGTCTAGGATTTTAATAATTACCCAAATTTTTGCGTCCATGGACCCTAACCTTTAAAATGCACTACATAGTTTTTCCAAATTTAACATGGCGGCGCTCAATATGGTGGCCTAAAGATAAAATTTTTTGCTTATTCTAGTATTTTTGAATAAAACAACTTGTTCGTGATGGATGATCGCGAAAATTAATTTTTCAAAATTTAAAATGGCGGATCCAATATGGCTGACGAAATTTTTCAAAATTGTTGATATTTTCTTAAAATTGATATACGGGGGTTTTCGGAATCGCTGATTATAAATCTGCTATTCATTTTTTTATAATTCAAAATGGCGGGTCCAATATGGCGGGCAAAATTTTTTTAAATTGTTCAAATCCCATGAAAAATTGTACTTGATTTTTCTGGGTCGTCGATGATGAATTTGCTACTTGTTTTTATCAAATTTGAGATTGAAGGAATAATATTGCTATTAGTTTTTCTAAATCCATGATCTAAAATCAAGGCTAAGCCTCTTTGGTTGATTATGAATTACTATTTTTCCAAAATCAAAATACTTGATCTAATGTAGTGAGAAAATTTTTATGAAAATAAAAAAAATAGTCTGTATTACAAAATTATTGTCAACTGATCTGTGCAAAAATATTATTAGACCCTTTTATTTTGAAAAGAGGATACAACACAGCTTGAAATTATTTTTTGCACATCATATTTTTATACAAATTATGAGGTTGATATTCAGATAGTCACGACATATAACAATATATTATCACTAAAATCGGTTTATTTAGATAAGTATATTATGTAACAACTTTACTTTATAACCCCTAAATATTACATTATTATTTTTTACTGTTTTACATCCTGAATATATCGAACATTTTGTTCAATGTAAAATGTTTTAGTTTGATGACCTATTTCAGTTTTTTTTCCTGAAAGATACTGGATATAAATTTTATTTATTTTTTCATATAATATCCAAAATATTTTGACAACTTAGAGTTTGAAAAGTGGTGTTAGAGGATTTGAAATAATTTTAAAATGTCATCAAAACGCCTAAAGCGATCTCGTGGTGAAAATATTGAAATCGAAGTGGGTGAAAAGGGATGGAGGATGTAATGCTATTTACATACCGAACATGAATGATTCTGGAGATTCTGATTCGGATTCAGAGACGAATGCTGAATCCGATGCAGAAGTTCAACATCCAAATAATTTTCAAGGAGTATCTAAGGTGTCATTTCATCGAGTATTCGATAATTACACGGAAAATCAATCGCAACTAGAACCAGAGCATACTTATGAATGGGTTCATGGACAATATAAATATAATGAATTCCTGAAAAATGAGAATTTGCTTTCTGATAGTACGAAAAAAATGATAAGTAACTCATCTGCAGCAGAATTATTTGAACTTTTTTTTTTCAAAGAAATCAAGGATTATATTATTGAATGTACAATTTTGAATGGATACCATCTCACTGAAAATGACTTGGATATTTTTATAGGCGTATTAGTATTGACAACTTTCAATCAAAGAAAATCACAAAAGGATTATTGGTCAACAGATCCACTTCTTGAATGTCCAGCCATTTCTTCAGCAATGAGTCGCAATAAATTTATGAAAATCAAGTTGAATTTGAAAATGAACAAACCTGATGACAAAAATGAAAATGATAAAGCTTGGAAAGTTCGCAAAGTACTTCAGATTTTTAGAAAAAATTTACAGCAATTTGGTTTTTTTTCTACCGCTCTTTCAATAGATGAGATGATGGTAAAGTTTCATGGGCGTACAAATTTACAACAATTTATACAAAACAAACCTGAACATTAGGGCATCAAAAAGTGGGGCATTGCTAGTCCTGAAGGGTATTAGTTTGACTGCGACATATATTGCGGGAAAGGTTCAAATATTTATTGTTCGGGTGATAAAGCTTAACTTGCAAAATGTGCTTTAGGAAGTCGTGTAGTACTTTTGATGACTCAAAATTTACTATCGACAGTTGTACCTAAAAAGCTTATGAAATATCACTTTTATTTCGACATTACTTTCCTAATCCAGACTTACTAGTTCATCTAAAAAGACTAGGTTTGAAAGCTACGGGTACGGTAAGAGTGAATAGAGTAAAAGTAAATAACTGTGTTGATAAAAAAGCGAAGAGAGGTACGTTTTCTGTAAAACATGATAAAAATAGTGGACTCAACTTCATTACAGTTATGGATTCAAAAACTGTATCAGTGCTTTCAACAGCAGCTGGAGTTGATCCTTTAGATGAAGTACAACGATTTTCCTCTGCCGAAATGAAACGAATTGGTATACAATTTCCCCATGCCTTCAAAATTTATAATTTATTTATGGGTGGTGTTGATTTACACGATTTGCACTGCAGTAATTTGATGCCAAGTATAAGAGGAAAAAAATGGACTTGGCCGATGTTTATTGGATTCATTCAATCTTCGATGGCTAATGCAACGGTTCTTTGAAATTACGCACAAGATATTGCTATGAAAATAGCAAGATATTACCTTGCGAAGTCAAAAATAAGTAAATCACACACATCCATAACTGTTTCTTCAAAAAAAAATTGTGAAAATTTCAGAAAATGTGCTTCTAGAACAACAAAAATGTGTAAAGACTGCAAAGTCCATGTATGTTCGTCATGTTTCTCACTTTCACACAAATAAAAAAAAAAAAAATTAAAAAATAAAAATAAAAATAAAAAATAAAAAATATAAAAAAACTAAAAAAATTAAAAAAAGAGGCCCTTAGTTTTGTTGTTTACCTCCACGTGGTAGGGCTGGGCAACGTGAAATCACGACTAAAAAACAATATTTTCAGAACTGATGAACGTAAAAACTCCTACATTATAATATTTATAACATAAGAACGTTTTTGTCAGTGAGTTGAATCTCTAATCTCAAATTTGATAAAAACAAGTAGCAAATTCATCATCAACGACCCAGAAAAATCAAGTACAATTTTCATGGGATTTGAACAATTTAAAAAAATTTTGCCCGCCATATTGGACCCGCCATTTTGAATTATAAAAAAATGAATAGCAGATTTATAATCAGCGATTCCGAAAACCCCCGTATATCAATTTTCAGAAAATATCAACAATTTTGAAAAATTTCGTCAGCCATATTGGATCCGCCATTTTAAATTTTGAAAAATTAATTTTCGCGATCATCCATCACGAACAAGTTGTTTTATTCAAAAATACTAGAATAAGCAAAAAATTTTATCTTTAGGCCACCATATTGAGCGCCGCCATGTTAAATTTGGAAAAACTATGTAGTGCATTTTAAAGGTTAGGGTCCATGGACGCAAAAATTTGGGTAATTATTAAAATCCTAGACTGATTTCGATCCGAAAATGCTCGATAAAGCCAACATTTTGTTCGAAATTTCATGCTTTTTGTTAAATAAACAATTATAATTTTTTTAATATGTATTTTTCCAAAATTCTGACAGCATAGATCGAAAGTTCAGACAATTTTACATCGAAAATGACTTATCTCGATTTTTTTTTCGGATCTATTTCATATTGAATATAGCCACTGAAAACAGACAAAAAGAAACGTCCATTTTGTCCTTAATGGGTTAATCTGCACTTTCTGCAATCTATCCTCCAATTCTTTTGGCCTTGTTGCTCCCTCTTCTTCACTCTCATTATCCTCCTCGCCCTCTTCTTCTTCGGCTTCATCATATTCTACATTCCAGGGGACATTTTTAATCTTCATCTCCTCCCTACATTTCGCTCTTAATAATCTATCTCTTAACATTGTCGTCGATCCTTCTATATTTAATCCTGCGTGAACTAACTCTCTAATCAAGGGTGCGGGTTGTAATTGACTAATCCGTCTATATTCTCTCTTAATCTCGTCATTTCCCTTCACGTTCTTCTTCGCCCATTTTGCGCAAATACTAGTCGAAGCGTCAATTTCCATTTCGCGGGGCGCGGGGATACTATTCGTTAAGCTCTGTAAATGCGAGACTCCGGAGTCTTTAAACTGGGTTTTTGGATCCGCGGGAGCACGCGAATTACTAAAAGTTAACTGATAATATTTCAATCGCGTCACGTAGCGAAGAGTGGAGATTCTCAGCGGTGTCGGTTGCCCTTCGTCAATTTTGACGGATAAATATAATTCAGAATAAATAAATTGAGAAATCTGGCGATTACCGTACTTGATCTTCCTAAAATAAAGGAGAAAAGACAAAATAACTCGCTTTCAATCTTCTTAAATCTACTCCAAAATCTTCCTGAAAAACTGACAAAAAGGGAGAAAAAATAAATAAATTGTATTTTTCCTACTGGCAACCGACGACCTGTATGCGCTGGGATTTATATGTGTAAGTTCGCTAAGGCAGGCCGATTCCAAATTTAAAAATCGGGCCGTCTGAGCAATCTCACAATAAATATAAAAATAAAAAAATAATATAAATCTTTAGAAATGCCACACTCGCTTACTCAAATGGGCGTTCAGGGTCGATACACGGGGTTATACACGGGGAAACAAATTTTGGGGATCTTCTTTTCTCAATAAAAAATTTTCCAACAGAGAGAATTTCGAATAACTATTTTTCCTTGATTCTGTGGGTCGACTTCTGTCAATTTCCGTTGAAAATTGTCAAAAAATTTTTCGGGAAATTGTCTCTAGAAAATTTTTCCACAGAAGAAAACTCGAAATTCTATTTTTCCCTCGTCCTCTGGGTTGTCCTGGATCTAATTCTCCATCAATCTCAATTTTGAATTTTTGCTCCGGAAAATGGCTATGAAAATTTTTCCCACAATTAGAAATTCGAAAATTCTATTTTTCCAGCGTTGTTAGATTTTTTCTGTTGAAATCTGTCGAAAACTGAATTTTCAAAATTTTCACTGAAACGAAGAAAGTTTTCTACAACACACAAACGAATTTCCAAACATGTACGCGGGAGATTTTCTGGAATTTTCCTGGTCGACACTTCCAAATTTTCTGAAAGGGAAAAAATAAAACAGGACAACATACAAATTCTCACTTCATAACCTAAAAAAAAACGAACACGGGATAAATCAAACACGTGGCAAAAAATTTTCAGCTTCCAAGAAGGCAGCGCGTCGTCTCGGCAGCGTGGTCTGAGAGCTATGGTTGGGCGCCACTTTGTGATAGGGAAAACGATGGAGGCCGGGGTTTACACCTCCCTCCCAGTCACAAAGGGGAAAACGGGTTACTTTGGGGTGCGTTCCCCCGTTCCGCTTCGCCCTTTTCCCTTGTTGTAGGCGTGCTTACTTTCTCTCTACACACACGACTTCTACACATCTACTCACGGCTCGACTACTAACTTCCACAAAGGGGTTTTCTGCTTCGCTGCGTCTCCACTTCCTCTGCTCCACCACCTATAACCTAAAGGGGACTTCTGCGCGTTACCTACTACTCCAATTTTGTTGAGCGCCAGGCGCCTTGTAGACGCCGCCGGATCACGAACTCCTCGCTCCGGTTGAGAATTCTTCTTCCCAGGGTTGGGGGGGTCTTCCCGAGACTACCACGTTCACGCACGCATGCACGTGGCGTTTGCTGCACGCTCCGTTGACGACGCGGATTCAGCTACTCGCTCGAGGTAGCCGGTGCACTCGCGAATTGCTGAGAATCAGCTTTAAACCACCACCTCACAACACAACCCACACTTAGAAATTAAACACAACTCCGGTGATCTCTTTTTTCTAATGAATATATTGCCTCCTGGCTTGGGGAATACACTTGTGGTTCTTTGTATGTGTGCGCGGCGCGGATTTACTTCGCGGGAATTTCGGAGGGGAAATACAATAATTAAAGGGGGAAGAGAAACCCGTATGAGGGTGTGCGCGGGGCTCACCGTCTGATAAAAGCTTCTCCGTCCTAACTATCGACTTCTCCTACTACTACTACTCCTCGCTCCTAGCTACTCTCAAAAAAAACTATAAGGTGCGTCCGGCTTCGATATGAGCTTTCGGCTGAATGGCGTAGCGTTGCGGCGACGAACACTTCCGTGACGCCAGCCCTTACTCCCTCTCACTCGCTCTCGCATTCTCCCTATACTCTATCTCTCTTCTGAAGGGTCGCCTCGTCGACTCGTTTCCGCCCGCACCGACGATACGAGTTTTGATTGGCTGCGCGGCGTCAACGCAGCCACTCGATTTTGCCGAACACGAGCGCGATCGCGAGTTAAAATCGAGCGCGGCGCGACATAATTTTCGTGCGCGCGCGCCACCTCGACTCGCGCGCCAACTCGCCGACTCGTCCTCTCTCTCTCACCAACACGTGCGCGCCGCCTCGACTCGCGCGCCAACTCGTGTACGCGCGCTTTCACTCTCGCACTCGTACGCATGGTCCGCGCTCGACCACGTGCTGCGCGCGGTCCGAGTGTATGCTTCCCCAGGTGCGCGGCGCACCCTGGGGGAGTCGCGGCGCTTCGTTGCTCGCGGGTTGTGTGTGTGTCCGTGTGCGTGTGTGTGTACGTGTGGGGAAGTCGCCAGGGCGGCGTGCGTGTCGCTGGTGGCCGTCAATATGGCGGCGCCGGTCAGCTGGTCCTCGTGGCCTCGCCGCGTCGCCAAGCCGTCTCCGTCGCCTCGTCGCCAGCCGTCGCGATACGCCTCGTCAGCTGCTCCGCTCCGTCGGCTGTGCTTGGTGCGGTCGCCTCCCGGCGGCGCGGCCTCGACGTAATCCTGGCGGCCCGAGTACGCTCGGGCGGGCATCCTCGCACGTGCTCTCTCTCTCTCTCGCACGCATGGCTGGTAGGTGCGGTGGCGCGTCGTCCGCTCCACACCTGTCACTTTGGTCGGGCTACAGAGTGCAGAGAAGCTCGACGTTAAATAATTATTTAACGTCGACGCCTTCTCAGTCCTGAGACCCTCCGAGAGAGAGAGCCGAATCACTCAGGTGTTAAGAGTTGCAAATGCAACGTCACAATTTAAAACCCCTTTTTTATCTAAAATTTGCCCGACACCGCCCTTACCCTTAAAACCCTCGATATAAGTAATAACAATTTTAAAACTATCATCAATTTTAAAATCATTATTATTTTGCGTAACTTTAAAAACTAAATCCCACAAGCACTCGTGATTAAACTCTCTTACTGGACGGAAACCTAACCATGCAACACCGGCCGCGAAATTATCCGAATCTATTGTTAGACCGACGTAATCATTTTCGTAACTGCATTTTATAATTTCCACGATTTCGCGCATTGCGGAGGACATCCACGCCACGGGGTTCGAATTTTCGGGAGGTGTGACAATGCGAATATTAACCACGCGTGACGTTTTCTTGAAACGTTTATTTTCCGCTACACAATCGCTTATTATTTCGACCTTACCTGCTAACGTAAGCGCAGTAGCGGACGGTTCGGCACGTGCTCCATCGCCGACCTGCTCGACCGGGTGTAGTGTTGGCGCGGGAGTTTGTTTACCTGCGGCGGACTCGGGGTCGTATTGCGGGGCATTTGAGGGTCCTGCCACTGCCTCAACCGCTAACGAGGGACCTGCCGCCGCTTCCGTGTGACTTTTCACACTTCTTTTAGTCGGTGTGTAAGTGTGAAAGCGGTCACACTTCGCACTGGAATTTGTACGCCCCCCTGCTGGAATATTTTCACTTTGTTCGGTGGGCGTATTATTCACAGCAGCACAGTCATTTTCCCAAGCACCATCACTATCGTTGAAAATCCAGTCTAGATCGTGCCCGTCAAAACTGTACTCATACAGATGTCTGGTTACATCGGTGCATTGATCCCAGGATTCGGCCAACTTAGTGAAGAGGTCATCTAATTCTTTGTAGTATCCTGCGATCAATGCTGGGGAGTCGCAGTACTTGAACCAATCATCCTCCGATAAATAATCGTGCTGGAAATAGCTCCTAGCTAGAAAAAAGGAATAAATTAATATAATAATAAAAAAATAGGAAAATATTTTATAAACTAAAAATATAATAAAATTAAAAGATTCTTAAAACAGAATAAAAAAATACATAAATAAAATTAAGAAAAAGGTTTCACTAAAAATTTTTAACTAAAAAATTTTTATACAAAAAATTTTTAAAACAAATTTTAAAACAGAAAGAGATTTAAACTAATTGTTAATTAAACAAATTTTAAACAAAAAAATTTTTAAACAAAAAATTTTTTTAAAAAATTTCAAAACAGACAAAGATTTAAACTGAAAAATTGTAAATTAAAAAAATTTTTTAATCAAAAAATTTTTAAACAAAAAAAATTTTTTAAACAAAAAAAATTTTTAAAAAATTTTAAAAACAGAAAACGATTTAAACTAAAAATTGTTAGTTAAAAAATTTTTAAACAAAAAAATTTTTAAACAAAAAAAAATTTTTTAATTTTTAAATCAGAAAAATGATTTATACTAAAAAATGGTTAGTTAAAAATTTTAAAACAAAAAAATTTTTAAACAAAATTTTAAACAATGTTGAAAATGAAAAAATTGTAAAATATTAAAAGTTAAATAAAAGTAGAAAAAAATATTTAAGCAAAAAAATTTTTAACAAAATGTTGAAAAATTGTTAAATAATTGTTAAATAAAAAAATTGTTAAATAATAAAAGTTAAATAAAAGAAGAAAAGTTGTTAAACAAAACAAAAATTTAAATAAAAAATTAATAACCCATTGTAATTATACTAGAAAATATTTAAATTGAATGAAATCGTAAAATTTGTAACGGGGTTATTGTTGACCGTTTCACCTCGCGGAGGAGACCTGTCTCCGCGAGATGGGTTGTAATGGGGCACACACGAGTGCCCCGTGAGGTCCTTACCTCGGGGTGCGCGCGAGCACCCGACGGCGAATACACGTCGCCGCGGCCCGTATACAACGTGAGAGTACGCCTGTACTCTCACTTCTTGTACTCGCGTGCTGTTGCGCGAACGCGCTCCTCGCGTTCGCGTGGCTGTCGTCCTCCTGGACTATCGCCGATGCCGGCCGCTCAGCTCTACGATAGAGTGGCGGTATCCGGGAGGTTGGGGACGAGGAAGGTTTGTCGAGTAGTCCCGCGGACTACCCGAAAGAATGACGCGAGCAAGTAAAATATAGATCGGAGGCCTTTATTGCCTCTGCAAAGTAAATTACAATAGTCGCGTCCCGGAGAAGTTAGTAGATGTCGGGCGCGCGAGCCGAATGCTCCGAACGCGCCCGAGTAAAGCCGAACGGAGCCGCGCGCAAGCGCAAGCGCGCGCGCTCCTACGAATTCTCGGCCGCGTCGAGAATTCGCCGGCCGATCGCGCGGTCCGCGATCGGTGGTGTTTACGCGGAGCACGACTTTGCTCCACGTAAACAAACGTTTGCGTCCGAGAGCAGGCCGCTTGCCTACTCTACACGTACTCACACGTACGCACGCATACGAGGGAACGGGTCGCTTACCCGTTCCACGCAATGTACAACGATTCGGCCTCGAGCCCGCGCTCGAGGTTCCGATGTCGAATTACGCGGCGGCTCTTCTACGAGAGCCGCGACTCTCGTCGCACGAGAGTCCGCGATCGCGATCTACGGAGAGAGAGAGAGAAAGAACGGGGGAAACGTTTCCCGCGTTCGACGAACGAAAACTTCCGCTCTAGAGTCGAGGCGCTCCTCGACCCCTCGCCGCGTACACGCCCGCACTCGCAACACAGTCTACGGGCGGTACTTACAACCGTATCAGCCTACGCTCGTTCTCGGCTGCTACCTCGTGCTTCCTTCACGTGGACGGCTTCCTCTCGACTCTCTTGTTCGTACCCCGTTCGCACACGCACGCACACGCGTCCGTCCTCGCTGACGGCTCGAGAGAATCTCCCGAGATTGCCCACCTGGCAATCTCTCCCCCGCGCGCCGGCTTAGCCTAACCTAAGCCGCGCTCGCGCCCGCTCGCGCCAGCTCGCGACGACGCGAGGGTACCCCGCAGTACCCCGCGTCACACCCTCCTCCCAGACGCCGTTAAGCTACGTCTTGACGGCCTCTGCCACTATCAGCGAGCCAAACCTCGGTAGTGTAGGAAACAAGGGGGCAGGATAGGAGAAAAAAACTAACCACAAACCTCGTCGTGATTTTGTACGTGCAGAGCACGAAGCCATTGGCTCTCACGTACAATGGGTGACGGGACTCGGCACGGCACGTCTCTTGGCCAGTCTGCCGACCCGTCGGGCTTGCGCTTCTGCCACTATCGCAGACGCACGCACCAGGACTTGCGCCTCATCGCGCGCGTTGTCCTTTTGTGTGGGCTCTTCCCACAATGGCTATGAAAAACCGTTTGTGGCGGAGTACGTACTCCTCGACGCACTCCTCTTTGAAACGGAGACGAAACACCATTTTGTCTCCTTAGGCACTCCCGCCGATCTCCAGTGACCCCGGGATGCCCTGTGTACCCGGCTCCGAGCCTCGGGGCCAGCGTACACAACGATCGGTATTCTCTCCGATCGCTTCTTTGCGGGTGGCCTCCTGGCCACTCGCTAGACGGTGGGCAGCCGCGCTGCTCATCACGTCGTGGTGAACGACCTCCTGGTCGCTCAGCAGGTTGCCAGCATGCTTGCTGGGTGGTGGTTGGGCCTCGCCCCAACCTCCTCAACCTTTTCGGGGATCCCCTCCAGGGTGCCCCCTTCTGGCTGTTCCGGCGGCGGTTGCACGCCGAACACTTTGGAAAACGCCTTGTCCCCGGCGCTCTCCAGGGAAGAGTCCTACGACTCGTTCCTCTAACTCCAACTACTCCATTTGGGGAAAGGATGGAAAGAAGAAAGGAATTGTAAGGAATGGCTCCCTAAGTCAATCCTGTCTGTAGAACTCGGTAGACGACCCGGTCCCCGACGTATACGACGCCTTTCGCGGTCTTCCGCGTTGTCGCTTCACATTTCCTTCTCTAGACTGGGCGCTTCCAGTCTGAGACGATTGCCCGCTGGCAACGCTCTTCTCTTCATCAGCGCCTGCTGATGGAGTCGTGGGCGCGTCCACACGACTCCCGCCTTCCCCCGGAGGTCGGGCGTTGGTCTCGATGTCCTCGTCTTCTTCAGGAACATCTCGTCGTTGGAGTAGAACCGTCTACCCCGGACCCATTCCATCTTTGGATCTTTGAGTCCTTTGTCCATGAGACACCAGCCACTGGTGTCTCCCCGCCCTCCTCCTCGTCCATACGAGAAAGGGCATCTGGGACGTTGTTGAGCGCACCTTTCCTGTGCTCAACAAAGCACTGGTGACCTTGCAGCTCCAAGGTCCACCATGCTAATCGACCTGTTGGACCACTCAGTGTGCGCAGCCATCGCCAACAGATGTGATCCAAGACTACTCAGACAGTGTAGCCTTTGATGTATGGGCGAAACCTTATCGCCCATACTACAGCGAGACACTCTCGTTCTGTCACGCTGTAGGTCCTCTCGGCAGGTGTGAGGACGCTGCTCAAACTTACGCTCCTTCTCCGTAAGTTGCGTAAGCGGATTGGCCATCGTGGCGAGGCTGTTCAGGAACCTCCTATGCCACGATGCCTTGCCTAAGAACTGTGTTAGCTGCTTCACGTCCTTCGGCGCCAGGTACTCCAGTACCGGTCTTATTTTCTTTGGATCGGGACGGAACCTTTCTTGGTTCAGCACCGCACCCAGGTACTTGACTTCGCATTGGCCGAAGTGGCTTTTCTGCCGATTGATCGTTAGGCCCGCCTCTCGTAGACGGCCTAAGATCTTGCGAAGGTGTTCGAGATGCTCCTCGAACGTTTTCGACCTCGTGTCGGTGTATATCCGGTATCCTCCACCAGATTGGTTTACCATCGCGACCGAGCTTGGCCATTGGCTCGTGGATGGTATGATGACGCCAGCGTCCAGTACCTTTCGGACCTGCGCGTGCATCTTAGCCTCTATTACCGGCGACTCCGGGTAATAGCGCTTATTGATGGGGCGAGCATCTCCCACATCAATTATATGGGTCACCCTCGTGGTGCACCCAAATGTGGTCGGCTCCTCACCGACCAGCTGCTGCGCAAGTGCCTCCACTTGTGCAGGCTGTTCCTCGGTCGTACGGCCTATGCCGACTGCGCCGACTGGAACAGTGTCCACCTCCCTGACCGATGTCAGCTGGAGGTCGACGCTGACGTTGTCGTCTACCAACGTCAGTTGATTAGACCGCGGATTGTGTCTCGAGCCGAATTCAGTCGTGAAATTCGTGCCCAAGTAACAATCTACGTCCTGTGTAGGGATGATCAGCGCCATGATCTTCCTACTTATGCCACCTATCTTAAAGGGAAGGTGAACACAACTCAGTAGTCGAGCTTGTGCTACCTTCAGCAAGCTTAGCCCCTGCGTGCTCGCTTGGCATAAATGTTTGGCCGCATGCAGTTCTCAACTGCAGGCCGGTCGGTCTCGTCGTCGTGACCGATGCGCCTGTGTCGTACAGAGCGCGGAAGTGGAAACTCTCCACTTCCACCTGTAACCACCCTCTGGTTTCCAGGTATTCCTCCATAGGGACGTCCGGTTGTGCCGTACCGCTGACTCCCTGGGAGGTTGTCTCCGAAGCTTCCTGACAAGCTTCGGTTGCGTCTGGGGGAGCAGTTGAGAGCCCTACTCCCCCCGCTGTCCGTTTCCGGCGAGCAATTCGGACATTTCGCACGAATCACCCCTTTCTTTTTGCATCCGTAGCAACGGAGGGGTTCCTTCGCCTGTCCGCTTTTCTGACCGTCCTTCCCGCTGCAACTACTCTTTTTGAGTTGCCTTTCCGGAGCGGCCAGTTTTACTCGCCGAGGAGGAAGCACCCTTGCTTTCCCCTCTCTGCCTTTTCCTCTTTTATTGCGAAGCGCCTTCGCG